>CM019744.1:12185183-12399873 GCA_009761775.1 Ficus carica | reverse complement strand
TTTTTTTTTTTTTTTTACTCAGACCCAAGTCAATATTGCATGACTTTGGTCTCATTTACTACCACTATATGAAAACAAAAGTCAGTCGCTACAAGTCCTCGTACCCACTTAAATATTGTATGAAATTTATCTCATTTACTAGAACTCGATGAAAACCCAATAAGTAATATGAGCCTTGGACGACTTGCTACTGCAATTACCTCTATGCCCTTATGACAATTTCTATCTTCTTTCTCTAACAACTCTCTTGATTTATTTCTTCCATTCACACCGATTTTCCTTCATTTTTCGGGGCCAACAGACCCTCTACTCACTTGCAAATAGGCTTCCTTTCTTCAAAGTTCTGACAGATCTAAGGTCCAAGTCATCACTGCATTCTATCCGATGGCAGATAAAAGCCTGACCCTAATTTATAATGCCCTTAATTAAATCCAACGGATTTTTTTTTAATTTTATCTTTTCTAATAAGGACAATGTTGTTTATCAGTTTCCATTTCCTTTTTGTTTTTTTTGTTTTTTTTTCCTCGTTCATTTGTCAATATTTGACAATTGACAATTGCAAAATTTATTATCAAGAATTGTAGTTATTAAATTAAGTATTAAAAATAGCTTTTTCATTCAAATCATATGTTCTTTGACCCTAATATTCGCTGTGTTACAAATCTATAAGAGCAAAAAAATTTAACTTATTTTTCAGATATTTTATTAACTTCATTCACCTAATTTCATTTATCAGTTTGATTAAAAAAAATTCTTTTTTCTCAGAACACCATTTTCTACCAATTTGGACATCCACTTATATATGTTGTACGGGCAATGTGTGTGAGCTGTACGGCTAATTTTCAATTCATCAGCCAAAATTATATCAGCTCTATATAGTAAATATATCATGATAAGGAATGTTTACCGAATCCGCCAATCCACTCGATCCGTTCAATCCAATCCAATCCGCCAAATTGAATTAAGTTGAGAGAATTACGGATTGGGTACGTATTGAGAAAATCCCAATCCGAAAGTTACGGATTGGATTACGGATTGAGGATTTCTCAATCTGTGTAATTCATGAATTTGAACCCTATATATATACTTGTATATATTCACATATATGTATATTTTTTCTCTAAATAAATTATGTATGTACATGTTAAAGTGTGATTTCACTGACTTTAATATGTGTCTAGATTCTAATTTAGTAGTTCTATTATCTGGCCTAAAATATTCTAGTTCAGTAGTTCTACTATAAGATCCTAAAACTGCTTTTTGATGAGTATAAACATTTTATTTTGAGTTTAGTCAATGTTTGTTGCAATGTATTATTATGCTATCAAAATCAAAGGGCTTTCCTTGTACAAGAGATTGTAATTAAAAGGATATTCTTGTAACATTGTATGAGTTGAATTTAAAAATAGTAAGCTCCTATATTCCATATTCTTCATCATGTTGCGCAAATGTGGTGCTTGGGTGTGTGTATTTTTTTTCCATCAACATCATCATAAGTGACGTCGACGATGATGATTGAGAATACCTGGCTATTAGCTAGATTTTACAAGCACATTAGGTGTTGGAATTTATATGCAACATTAGACTCCAAAATGCAAGAAGATACTAAACCAAGAGAAATAAAGTAGTTAATAAACATCCAAAGCGATCGAGGAGAGGAAAAAATAACTTTTCGCACTTATCATAGAAAGCTTATCTTGCATACAGAAATTCAATCCAACAAGATCAGAAGACAGAGAGGGGTCTTTACTTATTCATATATTTTCATAAAACTACCAAATTAAAGAGAAAGCAAAAGTACAAAGAGATACCTAATACCTTGCCTTTAGGCAGCTCAAAGTGTCAGTAACATTTTGTGACTATATTAAAGAGATTGTAGACCGTCGGCGAATAATGAAGCAAAAACTTCCATGTGATTTGGGTTCAGTACCAAGCCGATTTCTATTCCATTCCCATCCCTAGTGTCTGAAAGACAAATCGATCCTGTTTTGTCGATGGAAACCGCATCCACCTTTTTCGGCTGTCCCCATCCAAAATCAGTTTTGTAAACCTCAAACCTGGACGACCCTGCAATGGTGTAGTACAACCTAGGCACTACAATCCTCGTCTCCTTACGAGCTAAAGCCGGAACCATTTTCTCCATTCCAGTTAGGTCGACAAGTCCATTTTCCAAACTTTTTATAGCCTCACTAATTGCATTTACAGCAAAAACAAACCCTTCTTTTCCAACAAGGACTTCTCTTTCTACAACCACTAACTTTCCTGCAAGACAGTTTCCAAAATATGTCGCGGGAAGAGGAGGATCCAACCGAGACCTACAGTCCACGGCAAAGGATAAAGCTATCATTTTGTTGTCGCTATCTCCTTCTGCCTTGACTAAGCAAACCCATGTGTAGGCACATGTTAGAGAAAACGTCGATACTTGAGCTAGAAGTTGATGTTCTTCCTTATTGACCACTTGCCTGAGCTTTTCTATTTTTTCTCGCGGGATTCGGAAGGTGCCTCGAATTGAATCTTGTGGAATTGGACGTTCCGTAGGCATTAAACTTCTGTTATTGGGTCCTTCTATGTTCAGCCACTGGTTCGAGAACATCTCTTCGAACCCGAGGGTGTCCTTGATTGGGGTTCTATGATCGTAGGATGGTTTTAGCTCCAATGGCAAGGTAATTGGAGACTCTCCCCCTCCAAGTGATGACGATTTGCTCACATGAGCCCATAGTCTCAAAAATGATGTGAAACTTTTGCCATCTACGACCGCGTGATGGCTAGAGATGCCGATGCAAAACCCGATGTTGGGAAAAAGAGTGACTTGAATTGCTAAAACCAGCGGATCTTTCATGGGATACAGACAATTTGGGTAACAAAGAATGAATTTCTGTAGCTTTACAAAGTATGTCAGTGCTTGAAAGGCGATGGAAATCGGTATCAATGGATTGGGCTATAGTGAACGGAACCGCGTCACCATGAGTGTACTCGAGGACCGGCTTAAGGGAACTGGAAGGCCAAGTGAGGTTTCCGACAAGAGGAAGAAAGTGTTGGAGAGAGAGAGATAAGGAATGTTTGAGTGTTGGAATGATGTTGGAGTGGAAGAATGTGGTGGTGTTGGAAATAGAATGCGAGTGATCATGAAAAGGGAATTCATAGAAGAAGAGGCGTTCGGAGGGTGGTAATCTTGTCCAACATATGTCGAAGAAAGTGAGAGGAAGAGACTTTGGAGATAGACCAGTGGCTGCAGGAGGAGGAGCCACCGTGCAGATCTCTACTATTTCCACCACGTTGGGCTGTGCCATTTTTTTTAATTTGGGGGGAAAAAAAAATTAAAAAAAATAAAAAACTAGAAAGAACTCGTCGGGTTTGTTCTTTTCTATGCGGACCTATCGATATAATTCCTTTGGTGTTTATATATCGTTCCAATACGATGGTATTATTAGCCTATTCCACTATCCTGGTTCACTCTGCCTGCAAACATAAGCTTCTTATCTAACTAACACTATTTTTTCTTTCTTTTAATCTATGACCTAAAGGATAAGAAACTTTTTAATCAAAACCAAAAATATTTCAAGTTAAGGAAAAAAAATCGCAAATATTTTTACAGAATTTTAAAATTGAAACACAAAAATCTTTTCTTTTTTTTTTTTCCAATAAAATCTTTAAATTTAAATTTTTTTCCTCAGAGACCAAAAATTAAAAATAATAAACTTTCAGTAATAGAAAAATTATAAAATGTGAGCTAAATAATTCGCTTTGTGATTCAGCAAAAATAAATTAGGTTATAGTCTCTATGTCTCTTGTTCTTTCTGTTTGGCCGTTCTCACATTTCTCTGCCGCTTTAGTTTGAACAAAGAGACTCCACGTGGCGTGGAAAGGACTAGGTAAACAAATGTGTACGAAGCATTTGTATTGAAGATTATTAATTATAAATAATCTTTGATGATTGAAGGCTCCCCCCCCCCCCCCCCCCCCCCCCCCAACCAAATAAAATCTTCAAATAGAAATTTTTTTTCTCAGAGACAAAAAACTAAAAATAATAAACTTTCAGTAACAGAAAAATTATAAAATGTGAGCTAAATAATTCGCTTAGTGACTCAGCAAAAATAAATTTGGTTATAGTCTCTATGTCTCTTGTTCTTTCTGTTTGGCCATTCTCACATTTCTCTGCCGCTTTAGTTTGAACAAAGAGACTCCACGTGGCGTGGGATAGGACTAGGTAAACAAATTTGTATTAAGCATTTGTATTGAAGATCATTAATTATAAATAATCTTTGATGATTGAAGGCTTTTTTTTAATTAATTTATTTATTTTCAAAAGATGGTCTGTGATAAAGTAGTAAGAATATATTAAATCGGTGAAGGGTGAATCCTCCAACCATATCAATTAATTATGTATGTTAAGGGCAAAAAAGTCAAGGATTGAATAGTGCTTTGGCCGTTCCTAAAAAAACATGACTAGATTAATCTCAAGAACTAAATATGATAAACTAACAACATCTAACAGAAATAGACCAAACTTATTAAGGATGATAATTGTTATAGAGAGGTTGAATGACAGTTAATGTGCTTGACTCCATAGTGTGAAGATTGAGACTTATATGTCTAGTCGAAGATAATGAGACTTTTTGAGAACATAAACACATGATTGCAAAGAACAAGAAATTTGATATCAACTCTTTGCGTATTTCCATGCCAGTGATAGACATACATTTACGTTTTAATTTTGATGTCTTAAATAATATTTAATCAATTAAATTTTGGCACATCGTTAAATGAAGTTAGATTTTAAAGTATAAAAAATCAGTTACAAAGTATTTCAAACTTTTTTAAAATGACATGACATAATATTATTGATTAGACATTATTTGAAATACCAAAAATTAGATAAAATATTTGAATTTACACCGTTACTGAGAGACAAAATATTCTAAATTTTATTTACAGTTAAATGAAAATATCTTGTTTGTTGCTTTAGTTTTTCTAATCCATTTACTATCCTTTCAATTAAATTGTGACACGTAAGTGAATTACTCAAATATTTTTAATATTTAGTTTTTATTTAGTGAGGTTGTTAAATTTAAGTACATGGTAGAGAGACAGTGAAAGAGATAAAATTATGGGGACAACATGTTTGAATTCTTATTCCTATTTCCAAATTATTAATGCTTAAATGATTATTAAATGTTGATTGCTGAGGATGTTTTTGACATTTTAAAATTTTAGTCGGTTCTATGGGTTATTAAGAATATCTCATAGAAGATTACATTTTTATTAAGAAAAGAACATATATATATATATATATATATAGGTGTGATAGTGATCTTCAGCTAAATTTTAGGGGTAAATTTTGGATTTTTGCATAGATGAATGTCTAAAGTATCCCCTACTACTGTTATTAGAAACAAGTACTTGTTGATTTTAAAAGGTTTAAAAAAGACAATTCCTTAATTAGTGAAAATATTTTTTATAGTACCCCCCTAATACTATTATTAAAAAAAAGAAAAAAAAGAAAAAAAGAAAAGTACCTGTCGATTTTAAAAGGGTGAAAAAAAAAAAAACTAATTCCAGTGATTTTTTTTTCAAAAAAAAAAAATTTAGGTAATACTTAACAATCTGTTTAAATTTTAATTAATATAAAATTCTAAAAAAATTAAGTAGAAAAGAAAAATCAAGAAAAAAGATCGGGGCTAAAAGCATCTGCAATGCAATGTTTAATTGTTGTGTCAATAGTAAATTTTGGCATTTACATGAAAAATGTTCTCTCCAGTGGAGTTTATAATCTTTGATATTAAATTCACCATATGCTAAACTTGTGACGAATTTTCCATAAAGTATTGGCGATGCCAAATTTAACATTTGCTTCTTATGAGTTAGTGTATTTACTTTTTTATATAATTAGTATAATATTTAATTTCATTTTTAATTTATTTAAATAATAAACATTCACTTTTACAAGTTCCAAAATATAACATTAGAAATAAAATTATGCATTGAAGCATAAAGTTCAATAATGTTGTTATCACTCTCTTTTTTAACAAATTTATTACTAACATAGATCATTACAACAAAAATAATATTAGAAGACACTAGGCGGTCATTTTTAACATTGATTTTCTAAAAAACCGTTGTTACATATGTGAAAAAGCATGGATAAAGTTTCGTATTTCGATATATATATATATATATATAATCGATTTTTAAAAAGCCGTTGTTATTAACTTATTTATGACAATGGCTCTACATTTAACTGACGTTATTTTGTATTTTTAAAGTCGTTCATGAAGTTCGTTTTTAAAATGTAAAACGAAGTCGGAGTAATGATCGTCCGTCTTAAGGGGGTGTTTGGTGAATAAGTTTGAGTTGAAATTTGTAAATTTAAATAGTGATTTAGGTTGACTTTTTAAAACTTTTGAAGGAAAAGACAAAAATTGAGTTGATGGTGATGAGTTTAAACTCATCACCCAAACACCCCCTAAAATCTTCGGAAAAAAAAAAAAAAAAAGTTGAAAAGGTGGTCTATTTGAGTTTTCGCAATATTTGTGCGCTCAAGTAATGTGAAGACCGAGTTTTATTTTACTCAAAAATTTCTCCCTTTGTCCCTCTCTCAAATACTGAAAGCTAGTCTTTGCTCTCCGTGTCTCCCAACGGAGCTCTCTCCTATTAATCCCTCTCCATTGCCAACAACAGAATTGTGTAAGAAATTGGGTTTTTTTTTTTTTTTTTTTAAGGGAAATTTGGGATTTTTTTTTTCTGACATTAGGGATTTTAGAACAACTTTTTCCTGTCGGTTTGGTGGCTGCCGCCACCATCTGCCACCTGCCGCTCGTTACTCCGAGCTCTCCGGCGCCGTCTGACTAAACTTTTTTCTAACTAAAATGACATTGCAATTTCATTTTGTACTTATTTATGATTTAGGTTGTCTAACAAAACTAATCAATTTCATTGAAACATTAATCATACATAGCTTGTTGCATGATTCTCATAACCAAACATAAAAGTCAAATCATGACAATAAATCATTAAATTATTACTTGCCAATTCATTGAGATATGTAATAAACATTCTAGTCATAAAGATATTCTTCACAAGAAGATATTTCAATACACAAAGACGGATCTAATATAGGGCCAGTGAAGACACATGCCCACATTAAAATAACATAAACTAACTATATGTGTATAACTATTTCCTAATACCATTTTTTGGTAATTGATGTGCGCCCCCACTGAGTCTGGGCCTTCCGAATTTTTTGAGAACTTTAGAGAAATACCACAAAATCAGGCCTTGGGTAGATTTTGGCCACACAGGAACGCCACACCATGTGCGTGTCTTATGTTTAAGTGTTATGATGTATTTTGGTCGAAAATTTTTTTATGGTTTCAAATTCTGAAATTTTTTTATATTTTTTTGTGGAACTTTGATGATTTTTTATTGAACTTTTTAATATTTCAGTGATAAAATCTAGTGTTTTATTCTTTTTATAATATTCTCATAATGAAACTCAAAAATTTGACGAAATCGGAAGTTTTTGACTAGTAACCTAACTGGTTACTAATTGGTAACCAATGGATTATCCGCCGGCGACGATGGTTACCAATTGGTTATACGCCAGCGTCATTGGTTACTGGTCAATAACCAACATGTTACCCACCCGCAGTTGATAACCAACCGATAACCCATTAGTGATGTCAACAATACCAATTAATAATTATAATTGATATTTTACAATAAATAAATAAATAAATATTTATTATGTCAAGTTTGACATTTCTTGCAAGTGTTTTTTTCCTCTCTCATCAATTTTCTCAAATCCCACTCTCCTTCTCTCTCCTCATTGCCATAGTCATTGTACCAGGGAAGTCACCACCACCGTCAAACCTCGGAAGTCACCGTCATGAGGTGTCGTGATGGTGTTTTCCTCTCTCATCTCCTTAGTGTTAGGAATAGTAATCAAGGAGGTTAATTGTAATTAGTTTGTTAGATTTGTTAGAAGTTTTTTAGTGTAAAAACACATGTAAAACTCTCTATTGGTTAACTCTAGTAGTTAGTTAGAGTTCCAATACTTGTATTTAAGCTTCTGTACAGCTCTACTCTCAGTAATTAAGAAATGCTTCTTTCTAAGCCAAACACCATTATTCTTTCTCTTTGATTTTCTTTACATGGTATCAGCGCCAATCGCTCCGACGCTGGAATCCAGCATGGGAGAAGCTTCTGGAAGTACTTCTCGTTTCATCCCTAGTTCTTTCACACACGTGATTTCCTCCAAATTGGATTCTCACAATTTTCTAATATGGAGGAGGCAAGTTCTAGCGACAATTATGGGTTTTCATCTTCAACAATTTCTTTTTGGACAAGCTTGACCTTAACAATTTTTGACTCGTATTGATGAGCGTAATGGAAGAACCAATCCTGATTTTCTTGATTGGGAACAACAGGATCAATTGATTGCTTCTTGTCTTCTTGCTTCGATGACTGATGGATTTCTTTCACGAGTAGTCAATTGTGAGTCTTCTTCTTAAATCTGGAATACTCTTGAAGTTTATTTTGCTAAACAATTCCGTGCTAAGGTTTGGTAATACAAAGATCAACTTCAAAACATTCATAAGAATTCTTTGTCTATAAATGAGTTCTTGTTGAAAGTCAGGTCTTTAGTTGATATGTTGAATCTGGTTGATCAAATTGTTTCAGAAAAAGATTATGTTAGTGCTATTCTTAATGGTGTTTCTCCTGAATATGAACCTTTCATTGTCTCGGTTAACACCAGAACTGAAGATTATTCTGTTGATGAGATAAAGTCTTTGCTTCTTGCCCAAGAAACTCGCATTGAAAAACACTCTAAGACAGTTGATTTACAGGTACAGAACATGGCCAATCTTGCTATAACTCCTGGTTCTGCTAATTCTAGGAGGTTTAATGGTTCCAACTCTGGTCACTTGTCTTATCCGAGTGGCTCTCAGAGTAATTTCAAATGGTTTTCTTCTCGAGGGGGTTTTCATGATCATGATACTCGTGGCTCATACTACAGTAATCGTGGTGGGTAGTTCAATCCACGAGGAAGTCGTTCTTTTGGCTCTTCTTATAGTCAGTTTATTCGTGATTATAACAATGGGAAACTGGGTTGTCAACTGTGCAATCGCATTGGTCATGAAGCTCTGCAATGTTACTATCGCTTTGATAGATCATTCGTTGGTCCATCTCAGTTTCAACAATGAGTTCAATTTCATTTTCATTCAATTTCAGTATGAATATGAAGGAATGAAGTCAGATTCTTACCATTTTGATCATGAAGGGAATCTGTAAAGTCAACAAATGGCTGCCATGCTGGCTACTCCCGAGTCTATTCATGACTCTAGCTGGTATCCTGATTTTGGAGCTACAAATCATCTCACAGCTGAAGCTGATAACCTAATGCACAAGTCAGAGTATTTTGGCAATAAGCAAGTGCACATGGGTGGGATTACTTATTAAAAATGTTGGTCATTCAGTTTTCCAACCCCTTTTTGAGTCTTCTAAATTCTTAGCCTTGAATCGCTTGTTGCATGTTCCTGACATTACAAAAAATTATTGTTTGTCTCTAAGTTTGCAAATGACAATAATGTATACTTTGAGTTTCATCCAAAGTTCTGTTTTGTCAAGGATCAATTCACCAACAAGGTCCTGTTGCAAGGAACACTTAAAAGAGGCCTATATGTTTTTGACAACTCTCAAATCAGTATTCCCAGTTCTTCTTTGGAGTCTACAACTTCAAGTTTCAAGCTTTCTACTCTCAAAGCTCCACCAATCCATTTTGTTCTCACAACTACAGTGACAAATAAAGCCAAATAATTAGAAGTATCTTCATACAACTCCTCCTTGTATAGAATTTGGCACAATAGGCTTGGCCATCAATTTGAAAAAGTTATGTCTTCTATACTTAAGCGTTGCAATTTTATCATTTACACAAACAATCCTTTTCAGTCTGTCAACCTTGTTGTTTAGGTAAAATACACAAGTTACCGTTTCCTAATTCTCAGACAGAATATACTGAACCACTTCAACTTGTACATTTAGATTTATGGGGTCCTTCCCCAGTGTCTTCTAACAATGGTTATAAATACTATATTCATTGTGTAGACTCCTACTCTATATTTACTTGGCTTTACTTACTCAGATAAAAGTCTGATGCTTTTCATGTGTTTCTTAATTTTAAAGCACTTGTTCAGTTACAGTTAGAATACAAACTGAAAGCCATTTAAACTGACTGGGGAGGAGAATATAGAGTGTTTACTGATTATCTTACTTCTAATGGAATTGTGCACAGAAATTCTTGCCCACGCACACATGAGCAAAATGGGACTACTGAGAAAAAAGATAAACACATTGTGGAAAAAGGGTTGACTCTTTTAGCTCAGTTATCTATGCCATTTATGTTTTGGGATGAAGCTTTTAGAGCCTCAGTTTTCCTTATTAGCAGGTTGCTTACTCCTGTTCTTCAAAACAAAACACCTCTTGAGATGTTGTTTCACAAATCACCAGATTACTCTCAACTAAGAGATTTTGGATGTGCCTACTACCCCAATACAAAGCCTTATAACAGACACAAACTTCATATTCATTCAAAACCATGCACGGTTCTTGGTTACAGCATCAGTCATAAAGGTTACAAATGTCTATACAGTAATGGAAGAATCTTCATTTCTCGTGATGTAATCAATATACTCTGTCTTCTGTCTCAGAAATACCCTCTCATTTTTTGTCAAATCCAGCTAGTCCCTACCTCTCAATCTCCAACAGTGTCACCAGGTCCCTGTGTTAGGCCTGAGTTCACCAATCAAGCCACTTCCCGCGTCAAGCTAGATCCCACTGATCTAGCCACTCCTTTGTCCAGTAATGACTAATATTTTTCTTCAGTTGTCTCTCACTCTAATCAATGTGAACCTATTTTTCCCCCTAATACTTTGTTAAGTGTGCAGGTTTCTAACACTCACTCTATGACTACAAGGTTGAAAAGTGGTATACACAAGCCTAAGGTGTTTTTGTCTATCAAATAACCTACCACTATGAAGGAAGCGTTGCAGCATGAGCATTGGAAGGTTGCAATGTCCGAAGAGTTTTTAGCTCTTATCAAAAAACAACACCTGGAGTCTTATTCCACTTCCACTTCCATTTAACAGGAAAGCTATTGGGTGTAAATGGGTGTTCATGTCAAAGAGAATCAAGATGGCTTCATTCACAAATATAAGGCCAGATTAGTTGCTAAAGGCTTTCATCAGGTTGCTGGTTTTGACTTTACAAAAACCTTTAGCCTTGTCATTAAACCCACAGCCATCAAAGTGGTTCTCACTATTGCTCTTAGTAGGAATTGGGTGGTTAGGCAGCTGGATGTCAACAATTCCGTCTTAAATGGCAACTTGCAAGAAGAGGTGTATGTGGAACAACCTGCAGGATTTATAGATCCTCAGCCTCCACATTTGGTCTATAAATTGCAGAAGTCTCTTTATGGTCTCAAACAAGCTCCCTGAGCTTGGTTTGAGAAACTGTACACAGCCCTAATTTAGCTTGGTTTCACATCTGCTAAAACACATCAATCTCCCTTTATCAAGATTACAAAAGAATTTTCCATTTTTGTCTTGGTTTATGTGGATGACATCTTGGTTACAGGAATCAACAGTTAGTTAGTGCAAGCCTTCATTGATCAACTGAACCAGCATTATGCCTTAAAAGATTTTGGGTGATTTGGACTATTTTTTGGCCATTCAGGTCAAGAGAACTTCAATAGGTTTTCATCTCTCCCAAATCAAATTATTACTGATCTTTTGTGTAAAACAAAGATGTAGTTTGCCAAGAGTGAACCTTCTCCTATGACAACAGGAGATAAATTGGTTAAATCTGGGAGTGATCCAGTTGAGAACACTCAGTTATACTGGAGTGTTGTTGGAGCTCTACAATATGCCACAATCACTAGACCTTAAATTGCATTTTCTGTTGACAAAGTTGTCAATTTATGCAGAGCCCTCTTGAGGTTCACTAGAAGGCTGTAAAGAGAATTTTGAGGTATCTCTCAAGCACCTTAGACTTTGGCTTGCATCTCAATAGGGTTTCAGAGGAAAGTCTCAATCTAGTTGGTTACTGTGATGTTGATTGGGATTCTGATCTTGATGACAGAAAATCAACTTCTGGGTTTTGTGTTTACTTTGGTGGCAATCTGATTTCATGGTCCTCCAAGAAGCAGCACATAATTTCAAGGTCTTCCACTGAAGCTGAATATAGGAGTTTAGCTAGTCTAGTTGCACAGATTACGAGGATACAATCCTTACTTTCAGAGCTTCAAGTAAACATTGTCAAGACACCACTCATTTTGTGACAATCATCAGTCCCTATGAAGAATAGGTAAGTTGTGCAGTCTAACATCACTTGTGAATGGATATGTATGATGGTTCATAAGTAAAGAGATCACCTCTTAATAATATTAGGCCTTTTGGGATGAGCCCAAGAGCAAAACCGTGAGGGCACGAGGTTCAAAGCGAACAATATCATACTAAAGGGAGATACAGGTCATTATAAATAGTATCAGTGCCAGTACCTATAGGATCTGAGCTTCTTTAATCTTTTTTAGAATAGATGGTTGTATTGTCATGACAGCAGGGTAACGTGAATCTCTTCGGGATACAATCTCTAGTTGAAACCTTGGAATCTCCACTTTCAAAGGAGTAGAAATAGACTGCAGAGAAGCAAGAGTTCCATAACTCTTCCTACTCAAGGCATCTGCAACAACATTCGCCTTTCCTAGATGATAGTTAATGACACAGTCATAGTCTTTCATCAATTCTAGCCATCGACGTTGTCGCATGTTTAGCTCCTTTTGCGTGAAAAGATACTTGAGGCTCTTGTGGTCACTAAATATTTCACATTTAGTTTTGTATAGATAGTGCCTCCAAATCTTGAGAGCAAACTCCACAATTGCTAGCTCGAGGTCGTGTGTAAGATAGTTCTTCTCAAAATCATTTAGATGTCACGAGGCATAGGCTATAACTTTGTCATGCTGCATTAAAACACATTCTAGACCTTGTTTAGAAGTGTCGCTATAAATTATAAATCCTTCATCGCCGATAGGAATGGCTAAGATTGGTGCCGTTGTTAGAAATTGCTTCAAGTTTTGGAAACTTTCCTCGCATTCAGTGGACCATTGAAACTTGATGCTTTTCCTTGTCAGTTGCGTCATAGGCGATGCAATCTGAGAGAATCCTTTTACGAAACAACAATAATAGCCAGCCAAACCGAGAAAGCTATGTGCCTCCCCAACATTCTTCGATGTGGGCCAACTCCACATAGCTTCAAATTAGCAGGGATCAATAGCTATACCATCTTTTGAGATAACGTGACCTAAAAGAGGAACACGATCTAGCCAAAACTCACACTTCTTGAACTTTGCAAACAATTGCTTCTCACAAAGGCTATCTAAGTCCAGTCTCAAATGTTGCTCATGATCTCCCTTAGACCGTGAATGCACCAAGATATCATCAATAAATACGATAACAAATTGGATTAAGTATTCTTTGAATACTCTATTTATTAGGTCCATGAATGCTGCTGGTGCATTGGTCGATCCAAAAGGCATCACTAAGAACTCGTGGCGCCTATACCTTGTTCGAAATGTCGTCTTCGAGACATCATTTCCTTTGATCATCAAATGATGGTAACCCGACTGTAAATCTATCTTGGAGAAGTGACTAGCACCCTGCAGTTGATCGAATAAATCCTCAATTCACGGGAGTGGATACTTGTTCTTAATTGTACCCTTGTTTAGCTCTCAATAGTCAATGTATAGCCTCATAGACCCATCCTTCTTCTTCACAAAAAGCACTGGGGCCTAGGGAGAATAGCTTGACCGAATGAACTTCTTATCTAGCAATTCTTGCTGTTGAGCCTTGAGCTCCTTCAGTTCAGCTGGTGCCATGCGAAATGGTGCTTTAGAAATCGGGGCAGTACCAGGCATCAAGTTGATCCCAAACTCGATATCTCTATCCGGAGGTAGCCTAGGCAAATCATCAGGGAGGACATCTCGATACTCATATGCTATAGGTATTATGTCCAAGGGCGATTCTTCACCTTGCAAATCTACAATAGAAGCTAGATACCCTGTACAACACTTGTTCAACATCTTTCGAGTTTTCATTGCAGAAATAACTGGAGCAAGAAGCTTGGACCTTCTCCAATTAAGCTAAAACCAAGGGGGTTTGAATGTTACTTCCTTCTTGTGGCAATCGATGTTGGCATGATGTCGGCTGAGCCAGTCCATGCCAAGGATAACGTCGAAGTTGTGTATTTCAAGAACCACCAAGTCAACAAACAAAGTCCGATTTGCCAAATTAATAGGACAAGCTTTCAAGATGCAACTTGATTCCAACACCTCAACTGTTGGGATAGAGACGCTAAATGAGAAGCTAACTTAGGTGGGTGCTCTACCCAAAATTTTAGTACATTTATGACTAATGAAGGAAATAGTAGCTCCTAAATCTATGAGAACTCTAGCAGGCATACCCAAATTACTCAAAATACCTAACATGAACAATCAACAGTCAAAGTTGAGTTTTACTAAGTAGGGAAAAAGAAGTAATAGAAAGGTATATACTTGTAACTACAATAGGTGTGTCATCTGCTTCCTTCTTAGTCATTGTATAGACTCGAGCTTGGGCCTTCTTAGTCATTTGTAATGACCCGTGACTCCCTTTGGTATGATAGTGTCCGCTTTGGACCTCATACCTGCAAGGTTTTGCTCTTAGGCTCACCCCAAAAGGCCTCATACCATTAGGTGATGATCTCTTTACTTATGAACCATCACATATATTCATTCTCAAGTGATGTGGGATTGCAAAGCTTACCATTTTCAGTATAGGGACTGATGACTGTCACACATTTGGTGTGACAATATTAGTACTGTTTTGATCTCTACTAATCCAGTGTTGCATGCTAGAATTAAGCACATTGAAATTGATCTGTATTTTGTCAGAGAGAAGGTTATGAAGAAACAGATTGAAGTACTTCATGTTCCTGCTATTGATCAGGTTGCAGATGTGTTGACCAAGGCCAAATCAAGTGCTTGGTTTGCTCTCATGCAACACAAACTCAAAGTAGAAAATTTTTCTACTATGAGTTTGAGGGGGAATGTTAGGAATAATAATCAAGGAGGTTAATTGTAATTAGTTTGTTAGATTTGTTAGAAGTTTGTTAGTGTAAATACATGTTTAAACACTCTGTTGGTTAACTCTAGTAGTTAGTTAGAGTTCCAATACTTGTATTTAAGCTTTTGTATGGCTCTATTCTCAATAATGAAGAAATGATTCTTTCTGAGCCAAACACCATTCTTCTTTCTCTTTGATTTTCTTTACACTCAGTCACTCTCATAAATTTTCTTAGATCCCACTCTCCCTCCTCTCTCCTCGTTTCCATAGTCGTTGTACTAAGGAAGTCGCTACCACCGTCGAACCTCGGAAGTCACCGTCGTGAGGTGTCGTGATAGGAAAAATAAAGTTTGTCCTTATTAAATTACAATTTAGTTGTTGTCATATCACTGATTCTATCCATTTAACTGATGGAATGACAAAAAATGAGAATATTTCATAGTTTATGGAGTATTTCTACCAGTTTTCAAAGTTTAGTAACCAAAGTAACAAGAGCACCAAAGTTTAGGGAACAAAATTGAAATTTGTCCTAGGAAATCAAGTACTAAAAAAAAAAAAAAAAAAAAAAAAAAAAAAAAAAAAAAAAACCTTTAAAAATTTTCATTTTCTGTTTTTTAAAATAAATTATTACAAGAACTTAAATGTTCATTAGAATAAGTAGGTGAAATAATTGTCATTTAATATCTCAACGATCACATTTTAATGCTTAATATGTATAGTTTCTATTACTCATACTAATGGTGTTTTTTTTTTTTTTAAATGTTTCATTGAGCAGGGAATAGATATTACAGTTCGAATATACTGATGGTAAAGTATTATAAGAATCATAGGTTAATTTTTCCAATAATTTATCATTATGTCTTCTTTATAATTGTAGTAAGAGATGATAAGAAACCAATCATTAGTGGTCGTGATATAGTGACAAAAATGTCCTATTTTGAGTCTTTGTTTCTATCCATCCAAGATTCGAGTCATGTCGCATGTAAAAATCTGTCATTTATCATATCCATGTGTTGGCCGACTAAAAAAAAAAAAAAAAAAAAACGAGTGGGAGGTAATAAGGGTACATTTGGTACAACCATGGAAACATTTTAAACAAAAACATTTGATTAGAAATATTCGAACAAAAGTATTTAAACTATCATTTGAAATGATATTTGGATGTTCATAGTCCAAAGAAAATGTAAGGAGAGCATTTGAATATTTAGTTTGACAAATTTTGAAAACAGTTCTAAAAAATATTCCAAAACCTCAATATCCATGACAAATTTTGATATTGTATAAAGATGAAATTGTGTACCTCTTTTCACGAAGAACCGTCCCAACCTGATTTGAAATGAAAATGTTATGGCACTTTGAAACGTAGATAGAAGAGAGAGAAAATCTATTTATTCTCATATGTTTACTTTGAAAAAATTCAAATAACATAGATCGAGTGAGAGTTCTATTTTCATTTTAAACTAAATTGTCAAATAAAAATATGGACGGACCCAGAATTATATTTAAATAAGGACGTGCACCAAAATTTTTTTAAAAAAATTAGTGGGGTTATATGAGAATTTTTAATTTTAATGGGTTTGTGTGATAATTTTTAATTTTAATAGAGACAAAGTAGAAAAACTATAAAATTTTGTGCTAGAATTAAATTTAGAGGGGGACTAGCTGAGAATTTTATTATTTTTAGTAGAGGGAAAATACGGACTGTGTGCGAATTTTTTATATATATTGGGGTGAAACGGAAAAATTATAAAGTTTTTTGAGACAAAGTAAAAGAGCAAAAATGTTCAATTTTCATCGTTTGAGCGTTCCATTTCAATTTAGGTTGCCAAACAACTATTCAAACCTCAATTTCACTCCTCTTCTCTTCGTTATCTGGAAGAAAATGCCAAAGTTGCGGTCTCATTACAAACTCTACTAATCTAGAGGAATTATGAACTAAGTCATGATAAGCTGCATCCTCATTTAATCTTTATCCACGACCAAAAAGATTATTGCAAAGAATCAGTCAGATCTTTCCAAATAACTTCCTCGGGAAAGTTTTAAATACAGATTTCAGCCAAAAAAAAAAAAAACAGTGAATTATTTAAATCAATTAACATTCTAAGATCCAATTAGAACGCAGAGGTTTTCATAATTTTTTAGACAATAGAAATGCAAATGATACATATTGAACTAATTTCCAAAGCAATTTTCTTCAGCCAAAAATTAAAAGCAATTATTTCCGTTTGGTTTGTGTTTCGCTTTCTCCCACAAACAGAACCATTCTCTCTCTCTGTCTCTCTGTGATAAACACCAACACAGCAGGAGAAGAAGATCAAGAACACAAATGAATCAACAGCAAAGAGATAAATAAACTCTGTTTTCATTTCCATATATTCAAAACCAAAAAAAAAAAAAAAAGGTATTATTTACACACTATATAGATATAAAGATGCAAAACATTAGAAACAGGGCAGTAAAGCAGAGAAAAAACAACAAAAAAGCCGCTGTTTTCACCGCTACAAAATATGCCCTAATAAACTTCCCACTAATCTTCTTTTCTCTTTATCTCCTAAATCAGCTAAAAAAAAGGATTCAAACCCAAAACCCAACTAGTCCCGAACAGAAATGGGTCGCCGAGAAATTCCCAAAGGAGAGCGAGAATGTTGGCGTGTTATCTCTCCAAGGCCTGGTCTTCTCTCTGATTTTTGCGGCAACCAATCAACTATTTTCTCCGATTCTTCTTTTATCTTCCTCACTTGGCTGTGAACCGGCGAACCCATCTGCTCAGACCAATATCTCTCTCCGTCGTTGTTGGTGTTGTGATCCATTTTTTTTTTTTTTTTCACGCAAAATTTTTGCGCACAAACGACCCGGTCACCTGGCCTCTAACAAAACCCCTCCTCTTAATATTATTGTCTCTCTCTGGTTAAGGAGAAAATTTGACCCGTATATATAGAGGAAATATTAGCTAGAGAGAGAGGACAAATTCAACTTTGAGAGAAAGCACGTAGGCAAGGAAGGAAGATTTATTTATTTATTTATTTTTTTTTTATTTTTATTTTTTTGAGATTGAGCCTCGGAATGGAAGAGAGAGAGAAGGTGGGAAAGTGAGAAAGTTTGGTGGAAAAGGACCAAGGAACTTTTTTATTTTTTATTTATTTTTTTTTTATGGGGTTCGAGACGATTATTTCGGACGTGTTTTGGGAAGATAAGTTGGAATCTTTTGTTACACGTCATTTTATTACGCATGTAAAGCAGATAAAACGTTTTGCATTTCCCTTGACAAAAAGGATTTTTCATTGGGTTAAATGGACGGTAAGTAATTGAATTTCATCTCATTCATGAACTTACAATTCATGAATCAAATGGGTTTGCACTTCTAGAATTGATGCAAGCAGTCAGAAAGTGCGTGTTACCATAATTGCCGACTCGATTAATATATGTAATATATATTTAAAAGAAAATTGTTTAATAGTATGATAATGTTTAAGGTACAAATATTTATGATAATATGACACGTACAAATTATTCTAACCATTGATACATCAACACTATGATGTTATAAAATTTTCCATAAATATTTGCTTTGTTTTTGTTCAACAAAAATAATTGCTTTTTTAATCTTGTTATATTTTTTTACTTTATTTTACTTTTGCAAGCAATCTTTCTAATTTACACTCATCGACAACGTGCAGAAAGCAAGTCATAAATTATTTTCCTTAAACTTTATTCGTGACAATGGCAATTTGCTTATCTTATACGCTACACTTTGATGGAATACCTTATATGTTACTTCGTGTGAATCTTACTATTAGATTTTCTCCACAATAAAAGAAATAGTGATGACTGCAACTTATCAATTTTCCACAATAAACTTATCCTAAAATTAATCTCACATTTAACTCTACTAAAAATGATAAAATATAGCGGTTTAATTTAAATCTTCTCATCCAAATTATTAAAAATAAATAAATAAAATAAATAAATAAACCAATGCGTATATTGTTTTAGCCTCTTTAAGTTAATTAGGAGGGTCTTCTTAACTTGGAATCTTAATGGGGATTTGCGACAAAAATTAGCTATTTTGTTGTTGCTCTAGAAAGTAAATGATAGTTACTTGTTGTGAATTTCAAGTCCTATTATTATTATTATTATTATTTTGGATTTTGTGAGAACATAAAGAGGGGCTTTTTTTTTTTTTTTTTTTCAAACTTTTCCATTCCTTATGATTTCTCATATCTTCCGAGGTTTCGTTGCAAAAGAGGTTTACCAAACGCTAACGCTTCTGGACCCATCCAAAGATTCCATCATTTAATTTGTTGAAGTGATAACTATAACTAACTACTCATATTGTCTTCAAGTATATGAATATTACCATAAAACCCATTTTGGCATTTCAAAATGTCACAAGACAACTCTAAGAGAACAAGGGTAGTTTAGTAATCTTGAACAAAGAGGTGGCAGGTTGAACTAAGTCAAAGCCATTTCCAAATTCAAGTCCTCCATTTTTTTATTTATTTTTTTATTGCACCATTCAACGTTCAAATCTTGTCTTAGCACAGCCCTTGGAAAGAGCCCACAATACTAGACTCGGACCAAATTTCTCAGGATATTGAAATGGTCAAAATTCAAGCCTTTTTTTTTTAATTATTTCTTTTTTCGGCCTGAGGGTAATTTCGTTATTCTAGTTAAAATTAGGGGCATACATCTAACCTCCGACCGCATGATGTGGGCAGTTGAAGTGTGGGTTGACGGTGGTTGGAGGCGGTTGGGTTTGGCAATGGGCAGCCGGCAGTCGTCAGCCGTGTACTGTGAAAACGCCACGTGGCCAGTTTCTCATGGTTCAGACACAATTTGCATGAAATTTTTTTTGATCACCCATATTCCTAATAATCGTAAACTTCCAAATCCACACGTATGAGTTTGAGTTAAGATTTATAAGTTTAAATAGTGATTTTGGTTGACTTTTTCAGAAAAGACAAAAAAATTTTGAGGAAAAAGATAAAAATTGAATTGATATTGATGAGTTTAAACTAATGGGCCAAACACCCCCTTAACGAGATTGGCATTTTGTGACAAAAAAATAATAAACAAATAAATAAGCTTTTTTTTCCCCCCCCCTCTTTTCTACGTATGCCCTCGTTGGATTCTTTCCTTGCAATGATTTATAAGCAAACTATAATTGTATGGTTAGTGAAGTAAGATTCAAGTATATGTTCCTTTCATTTACCAAAAAAAATGGTATATGTTCCTTTACATTGCCATCACATAGTTGAAACAAATTGTTGGATTTTTAAATTATTTTGAGTGACCCATAAGGATATGATTATTCCGAACGAACATGGCATTGTGGTTGAGGAAGAGATTTTTGTTTTTCTTTTACCTAAAGAGTATTATTTTATAATACACTAATAAAAGAAGTTTAAATTCATTTTACCAATAAATATGTGTCAAATATTACAAACAAGATACTAAAAAATAACTCTGAACTTAATAAAAGAATAAAAGGACACTTAGGTAATAGGAAGACGGTTGAAGCACGAATATTGTCATGCTACTGATTTCATGCCCTCAAGATGATGTATCTGCTGCAGTAGGATGGTTGTGGCCGGCCACATAACACTACTGACCAACGTTTGGACATATCCCACAAGAGAGTTAAAACCAACGGCTCACATTTGATTAATAGAGAAAGATGAGCTTTTGGACATTTCTAACGGATATAATCTCATTTAAGAAATTTGAATTTTAAAAAATATTTTGAAAAATAAAATTTGAAGTAATAAGAAATATTTCCAATAATATAATCATGATTATAGATATAATTTCGTGATAATTTCTAATTTATTCTATTACAAATTACAAAGTTAGAAACCCATATCTATGTTAAAAAAAATTTAATTAATTAAAGAGTACGTATTATAAATATTACGTTTGACTAGTGAGATTGAAGCATCAACATAATCAACTTTATCTTTAATAATTACCGTGTCGTACATGTTTCCTTGAAAATGAAGGCAAATATAACGTCCATTAAGAAAAAGGAAGGTATTTGATATTCTTTCCGTCACTTTAAACTTTTACCGCTTGACAAATCTGTGTTGGAAAATGGCTTTAGAAAAGCCATTCAGGGTATTAATTTTGAGGTTTAGAGCCCGTTTGGCTCTCCCATTTGAACTCAAAATTTTGAGTTCAAACGCAACTGAAGTCGTTTGGCTCACCATCTTCATTCCAACTTCAAACTGACCCGTTGCACAATAAATCAAAATGAGATTACTGTGCACCATCCGCCTCTCTTTTCCCATTTCTATTTATTTGATAAAATTGCTTTCTCTTTCTCTCTCTACACTGGTCACTACACTTTCTCTCCCTTTCTCCCTCCTCCTCCGTACTCCTCCTCTCTTTCTCTCTCCTCCATTTCTCTGCCTATTTCTCTCTCCTCCGTTTTGTTCCCTCTAGCCTTGGTAATGTGGTGATTTATGTTCCTCTTCTTTTTCTTCTTCCAGCAAGCTCAGCTCTCGAGTCACAGTACAGTGAATATTCCCACCATTATTTTTCCTTCTTCGGATGTTTGCATGATTCGAGACCGTTTGACTCTCCCAAATATACTCAAAATTTTGAGTTCAAACACAACTAAAGTCGTTTGGCTCACCATCTTCATTCCAACTTCAATCTGACCCGTTGCACAGTAAAACCACATTATATTACTGTGCACCAACTGCCGAGCCTCTGACCTCTGGGTATTGGAATCGAATTTATTCGATTCGCTGTGGGTTGCAGGGTGCAGGGGTAATTTGCCCGATTAGACATATGTAAGACCTTCTTTACCCAGTTGTACGTATCCATCTCTGCACAAGGGCGGAATCCGGACTCATACTTGCTCTCGAGGCCGAGAATCCGAACCATTCCTAATTCCCAAAATCCCTAATTTTTTTCCTAGGGTGTCTCCATTTTGGGCTTCTATTCGAATCGTTTCAGGAAAATTACGACACTGCCGGGTTGGTTCGACGGACGCTTAGGGTCGTCACCGCCGGTGGCAAATGCGGTGCTGACTGGGGGCCGCGAAGCTAGCTCGAAAAAAAGGTTTGATTACCCACTATTTTCGAGTTCGGAAAGCATCTGACCGAGCCATTGCTTCCTGCCCTGATACGTTGTCCTCCACCGTGTACTCCTCCTCCAGCTCGAACTCGGTAACCCTTGTATAGTTCTTTAAACCTTTAGATAATTTATTCCTTGTGAACTGCACGATGGTGTGATGCAAGTCCAGGTTGTTTGTCGATTTTCTGTAAAATTTTTGTCAACGGTTTTGGGTTCAATTTCTAAGTTTGATACCCATTGTGGTGTTGGCTGGTTTGGGGTGGATTTGTTCATTTTTATAGCTTGTTTGTGTCAAGTTATTGATGCCTAAGTTATCAAACAAGTATTGATTTCAGCTTTGTGCATTTTGGTGTTTTGGTGCAACGTTTTTTGGTCCATTTTGCAAGTTTGAGACCCATAACTGGTTTTGGTAGGTTTTGGGGGGTTTTGTTCATTGATATATCTTGTTTGTGTTAAGTTATTGCTGCCTAAGTTATCAAACAAGTATTGGTTTTGTGCATTTTGGTGTTTTGGTGCAATGTTTTTGGGTCCATTGGGACCCAAAACTGGTTTTGGCAGGTTCTGGGGGGTTTTGTTCATTGATATATCTTGTTTGTGTCAAGTTATTGTTGCCTAAGTTATCAAACAAGTATTGGTTTCAGTTTTGTGCAATTTGGTGTTTTGGTGCAACGTTTTTGGGTCCATTGGGACCCATAACTGGTTTTGGCAGGTTCTGGGGGGTTTTGTTCATTGATATATCTTGTTTGTGTCAATTTATTACTGACTAAGTTATCAAACAGGTATTGGTGTCATTAATTCACGTTTTGAACAGTTGGTGTTTGTTTGCACTTTTCACTTACGTTTGGTTATGATGTAAGAAGCTCATGTTAATAGATTGTAATTTTGTCTGACTGGTGCTTAATAGTCCGATATAAACCGTTGGGTGTCGGTTTTTATGCCTTGGTATCTGACGTTGTATCGGGTCATTGACATGCTTCAGATGAAAAATGTCAATCAATAAATATTGAGCCAAAATCTTATCATTATCGTACACATGTAAGTATAGTTTTTTATATTCTTTTTTGCTATATTAAGGAAATGCCCCGCAAAACTTCGGGTGAGACGTGTGTTTGGGACCTCACAAAGGAAAAACGGTTCCTCCACAATTTGGATGACTTCTTGTCATCCAATGGCGGTAAGCAGCCCACCATACAAATATATGAGTTATGGGTCAATAAGTTTAACTCTGAGTTTGGTGGTGTACCTGCTCACAGAGGCACATTATACCAAAAAAAGGAGAGGATGAAGAAAATTTATTGCGGATGAAAGATTTTGCAATCTCACAGCGGCCTTGGATATGATTCGGTCACCGATCGAGTTATTTGCTCGGATGAAGCGTGGCAGAGTTTTATCAAAGTAATTGCATTGTCTTTTATGTGCAATGATGATTCTATTCCTTAACACTGCGACAACTCCACGAACATTTCTTTATACTTTCTTTGCAGGTTAACAAGGAGTGGAACCATCTCCGGCACGAGGTTCTTCGGAACAAGGACCTGTATTCCAATGTGTTTGAAAAAACTCATGCTGCCGGTGCCTTTGCGTTTGGGTCAGTAACGATGGGAGGTGGCAGTACTCCATCCACCGACTTTGATTTCTCTACGGACAACTCCGAAACACATCCGGTTTTCGAGGAGGAAAATGATCCGACCAACGGTGGGATGCAGTGCCCCACGAGACGACGGCCCGACGAGGTAGGTCCGTCTCGATCTAGGTGAAGTGCTGGTAAGAGGAAACAAAGAGACGCAACGAACGAGATGACTTTCTCGGCAATGCAGGAAATCGTCAATCATTTTCGAGGTCAAACATAATCGGGTACAAGCAGCGACCAATCAAGCAGACGGTATCACATTCTGGACTGCATGAATATTATGAAGGAGATGGGTATTCCACAAAATCAACGTACGATTATGTGGCACTACTTGATGCTCATCCGCGGCTACAGCGTCCATTCTGTCAGCTTGACGATGACGATCAGAGGGGCATTATTGACTCCGTTGTCAACCCCCAGCCGCCACCGGCTAATTGAGTTTTACGTTGTTGATTTAAGTTTTTTTTCCCCCTTACATTTAATTTAGACATAACATTGGAACTAAAATTTTTTTTAATATTGGATTATTGGTGCGTTATTTATGGTTTTTATGTATAAACATTTGGCTACATTGTTGGTTTAACAATTTTACGGTTCATTATTTTATATCATTTCGTTGTTAATTATGTAATGTGATGAACAATTTGTCGATAAAATTTGAAACAATCTGAGCTCAATGGTAAATACATTCGCGATATGGGGACTAATTCAAGTGGTTTTGGGGAAAATTGATCTATAACAAGTAAACTAGTGCATTTATCTCCGACAACAACTATCTCAATATGAACGATTCCGGTTCCGCATCCGAACATGAAGAGGACAACCAAGCCGCAAAAAACAAACAACGTAACGATGCCAGAATGCTTGCAATGGCAGTGATAGGCGTGACAAATTGTAGGTGTAAGAGGCGAAGAGTTCCCCAACCAATGCATAATTCAAGACTAACTGACAGCATGCGTGTGGAAGAGATATTAAATGGCTATGAAGACATAATTCAGGGATTGATTAATATGAAATTAGAAACATTCAGATTACTAAGTAACCTACTACGTAGTCAAGATTTATTGACACCAACTAATAACATGAATGTGAACTAGCAGTTGTTCATATTTTTATCCATATGTGCACAAGGCGCTACAAACCAACACATTTCGTTCTTATTTCAGCATTCTAAATAAACAACTTCACGTTAGTTCTTTAAAGTGTTGAAGGTTATTTGTGTGTTGAAGGACAAATTCATCAGACCACCAGACTACACAGCGGTTCAACATTTGATTCTTGAGTATTCGGAAAAATATCGGCCATGATTTGATGTACGTTATCGATCTCAGCTAAGCATATTATCGTACGGTAGAGCTTTAATAACATTCTGTTACTTTTAATTATGATATGCATATTAAATTGTCTAACGTTTCATGCAAAGTTGTGTTGGCGCTATAGATGGGACACACGTCCCATGTGTCCCAAGGCTCGAAAATGCTGACGTTTGGATTAATCGTAAAGGGTTTTACTCGCAGAATGTATTAGCGGCCTGTTCGTTTGACATGAAATTCACATATATGTTGGCCGGGTATAAGGGATCATGTCATGATGCCAGAATATTGGAGGAGGTAATAGCATTCCATGGTTTCCCAATACCCCCACCAGGTAAGCATAATTATAATACTATAGCAGTATTTACATATAATAAATTATTTAAAAAATAGTTGACTTGTCTTGTTCTTGCGATATTTATTTTGCAGGAAAATTTTACTTAGCAGATTCGGGCTACACCAATAAAGATTGTTTCCTGAGCCCATTTCGATGAGAGACATATCATTTACCGGAATATCGAAGACGTCGTGCTGCGCTAGGCAACCGCAGGGAAGTTTTTAACTACACACATTCATCGCTGCGGAATTGTATTGAGTGAACATTTGGTGTCTGGAAGGCAAGATTTAAAATACTTAAAGGCATCAACAGCTATCCAATGGAGAAACAAGTAATGATTCCCGTGGCGTGTGCGGTTGTACATAATTTCATTAGGATGGTGCAGGTTGGGAATCCATTTCTTGAAGAGTATGCGGCAGATTGCGTGCCTGTACGTGGAATTGTCGATGTTAACGCGGATGACGTGTTTGATGACGGGATAGATGGTACTGGCCCCAGTACCGGAACGCAGCGACATGACTCGAGGAGGGGTGCAATGAATCAGCTGAGAGATATGATGGCTGATGATATGTGGGATCGATATCAATCATATCCATGGTATAAAGCCACGTAAAAGCAAGCAAGTTTTATATAGTTACGCCAGAGTAGGAATGTAATTATTATATTGTTTTTATCAATTTTTAATTACCAACTATGTACTTTTTGTTGGTGTATAATATTGCATTCTAAAGAAATTTTAAAACATCTTTTGCTATCCCAAGTTGATTGGTGTTATTAATTGAACGTATTTTAATTTTTCCAATTTTCTTCACATACCTACAATAGAATGTTTAAAAAAATAAAAAAATTTGTTTCACTCTTTTTTTTTTAACATCCAAACAAGGCTCTTGTTTTTTTTTTTTTTTAATTTTTTAACTCAAACTTTCTTACCAAACACTCAACTCAACTTAAACTTTTCAACTCAAACTTTTTCACCAAACAATCAACTCAAACTCAACTTTTTATCTCAAATTTTTTACCAAACACTCAACTTTTAAACTCAACTTAACTCAACTCATAAATCTTAACTCAAACTCATTCACCAAACACACCCTTAGTTTTCAATGGGATCCAATATGTAGCAATGTAAGGTCTAAATGAATTTGCATTTTCTTCCTTGAAGAGAGCGAAATGATATATTTATATTCTCAAAATGATGCATCGATGAATAAGAAAATCAACACGCAAAATACACACATGAAGTTGGAAAATGTCCAAAAATTGCAAAGGATATATCTAGTCCTAGATGAGAAAGAGATGGAAGCCACATGGAGTTTAAAAAAGTTTATCATTTTGCTAAGTGATAAGATGTTAAGCTAAGAGGCTCTGCACGCGCAGGGCGCTACAAATCCCGAACTAATGAACCAGAGTACTTGTATGTGAGCACGTGTCCTACAAACATGAATTTGCACAAAATCGACGGCTCCACGCTGAATTGGTTTTGCTGCCCTCTTTTATTTTTTTTCCAGCATGGGTAAATGTTGGCAGCATAGTTTTTTGTTATTATTATTTTAAAGTTGTTATAATTGGTTATAAGACTCTGTAACAACCTTACTAATCTTGGGAATTAAGTAAATTAACTCCATATTTATTCTATTTAACAGCTAGGGTTACAATCTTGCATTCCTGACTCTACGTGGAAGTCAAATATGTAGCTGATTTTTTAGTTTTTAGTTTTTTTTTTAATCTAATCTGATTTTTGGTCTGGATATATGGAAATGGACAGAAAATAAATTATCTTCATACTGTAAAATTTATTTATTTTTTGGATAAGAGAATTGTTTAGTGTATTTTTTTTTTTTTTTTTTTTTTGTTAATCTTTTTATATCTTTTAAGAAATTCCTTAATTTTGCAGATGCATAGATTATTATAGTTAAGCTCTCATATTCTATGGATTATGACCATAAATTTGGTAAATATAAAAACATTCAGCAGAATTTTAAAAAAAATGAACGAATAACAAAATAATTCGGTAGAATATTAATAATCTGATAGAATCTTACAAATAACTCAACGTAATATAAAAAATTATTTGGTAAAATACCTTTGGTCATCTATTGGCTTACTCTCCGGCAATCGGAGTCGAAGATGGGCGACCATTTTATATTGAAAATAAAATTAATTTGGTAGATCACTATCCCGCAATTGAAGGTTGACGCTGGCTATCAGAGATTCCAATGACTTCTGGATAATCTACCAAATTACCTTTTTAGCCTACTAGGGATAATTTAAATATATATTATGTTAACTTTAATTTATCTTATAAGATATCAAAAATCTTGAAGCCACTATATATAGGACATTAATCCTTAGATGTACTAGGGTAATCCTCCAAATCGCCCGTGGACACTAGTACAAAAAGAGGATACCACGACGGTTTTTAGCTGTTGTGGTATCTTTCAACGACCGTTTTTTAATTATCATGTCCAGAGCCGTGAAATCTATTTGGATTCCACAACGGTTTTTTAACCATCATGAAATAGACAAATCTGGTATCAAATACGAGGTAAAGAGGGCTATTCCACGATGGTTTTCAGTAAAAACCGTCGTGGAATAGCCATATATCACGACCGTTTTAAGCAAAAACGGTCGTGAAAAGTTCTTTGCCAGGAAAATTCCACGACTATTTTTAGAAAAACGCATGGAAAGTAAGATACCACAACGGTATCTTGCTAAAAACGGTTGTTTTTGCTAAAAACGATCGTGAAAGTTCTTCGCCAAACGGTCATGGAAAGATTACAATGAAAAAAATATTACAATGAAAACGATTGTTGAAGCTTCGGCTTCCACGACCATTTTCGGAAACCCAGTTTCACGCCGTGTTTTTGTCATACTTTCCACGACCGTTTTTTAAAAACAATTGTGGAAGCTCCATCATGAAATCCACATTTTGTAGTAGTGGGACTAAAGCCAATTTATTTTAGAGAGGAGGGAAATTGGCTAAAACCTCTGACACTAAAACCAAATAACATTAAACTTTTTGGATGATGGTAAATAATATGTCCCCTATAAATTATGTAATTATTAGGAAGCATTATTCACAGCAAAACTATTTTGAAATACTTTTGTAAACAATTTACCATAACTATATTATTTACCTCAAGTATTTTTTGAATATATTATCTATTTTAAGTATTTTAAAAAATAACAAATTTGCTGTAATTTCTCATTGGTAATTATGTCCATCATCGTGCAACTCTAATCTTTATCAACCCTATGTGAAAAGAGTAAACTTCCCATTGTGAGAGTTGTCTGTTTAAGCCAGTCACAAAAGTGCTCCTTTCTCATGACTGTATCATTGTCTGTCTTCTCTGTGGAGTCTCTTTGGAACCCAATCATTTTTCTAGAGCAACGATAACTTCTCTTACAAAACATGCTTAAACAATCAAGCTTAGGGATTATTTGTTTAGCATGTTTGGCCCATCTCATTTGAAAATAAAATAGAAATGACTATTTACATATATGGTTGATTTGAAACCTTATTCTTAAAATATGTCCTCAAATCAACTTATTTACAATAACAAACAAAAGTTACAATAAGCCATGTACCTAACGAACCAGTCTAATAGCTTACTACGCCGAGATGCTTTAGCCTTTGGAACATTAAAGTACACAAGTTATAAACATGAAATCATTTACTTACTCAGGATTAAGGTTATTGCATAATGAACATAAAAAATGAATTAATTTAATCAAGTGAACTTATAGATTAATTACACTTTGGGTCAGTCCAATATATTATTACCACTAGGCAATATATCTATGTATCTACTTGGGAGTTGGCTCGCACCAGATGGTCAAGACAAACCATCTCCCCAATTGGCTTTAGACAACATAATAGTCTTCATATGAGTTAGATGTTAATTCTAACCCATAGACTACCACTACTACAAAAGATAGATTATACGACGGTTCCTTGGAACCGTCGTGTAAAGTGGATTTTACATGACGATCCCAAGGAACCGTCATGTAAAGGAGCACTTTACACGACGGTTCCGGGGGACCGTCGTGTAATCCCACCCTCGGGGGGGACATTACACGACGGTCCCCCGGGACCGTCGTGTAATCCCTCCCTCGGGGGGACATTACACGACGGTCCCGGGGGGGACCGTCGTGTAATCCCTGGTATTACACGACGGTTCTAAATAGACCGTCGTGTAATCTTCTAAAAATTTTGAAAATTTTCAAATTTAATTTTTCGAAATCCGCGCGCCAAAACCTATAACTTAAATACAATTTCCTCCTCGTTTCTCTTCATCTCCGCACGAATTTCTTAAGTTCTCTCTTCACACTCTCTACATATCTCAAGTACCCACATCCTTCACCAACCCGTTGCCACCACTCTTTTAGAATCCGGTCAAGCCGCCGTTGCCGAAGTTGCCTCCCTCTTCGTGTGGCCGTGCATATTCTTTTTAAAAGAAAAACAAGGTGACTTCGTATATAAACTAAAACACATTTGCTCTCTTGTATTGTTGTTTTCCATTAAATATCCATTTTTGAACATGAATGTTTTTGTTTTTAATGTTGCTCTTTGTAGATGAATGATTTGTGATTGGTTTTGGCACTTTACACACATTTTTCAACAAAATTTTTTTGCACCCACAATATACTCGATGAAATGCCTGAATGAGTTTTTTTTTTTATTTAATCTTAATTATATACATCTTAATTAGTTTGAACTTTATCAATTTGCTAGGGCCCTAACGGATTGGAAGATTATGACCGGAGAAGGGATTAGAAGAAGGAGACGAGACTGTAAAACAAAAATCTCGAACCGTCCTTGTCCTCTCCAAGAGGGAAGTGTTGAATGTGGTTATTTTATTTTAGGTTTTATGAGGGACATAGTGTTGAATGGAATTGATGTACTTGAAAGTAAAGAATTTTTTACTTCTGAGGATTTGAATTTGATTAGGGGAGAATGAGCTAGCTATGTAATGCAATTCATTAATTATGATATGTGAACTTATAATGTAAAAATTGGTATGAAATTTTACTTTGATCATTGAAGTTACCATCTTGGATCGTTTATTGGATAACATACAGGTTAGGCCAGCCATGAGAAATCACCAAAAAACCATAAATTTTTTTTTTAATAAAAGAGACATTACACGACAGTTCGGCCAAGTACCGTCGTGTAATGTCCGCATTACACGACGGTTCGGACAAGACCCGTCGTGTAATGTCCGCATTATTTCGGCCAAGAACCGTCGTGTAATGTTCGCATTACACGACGGTTCGGCCAAGTACCGTCGTGTAATGTCTCTATATTACTTGTATATACTACGGTGTACCTTGTTTCGACGACGGTTTTTAACCGTCGTGTAACATTGAGATACCACGACAGTTCAATAACCGTCGTGTTATCTTCCACGACACTGGATTACACGACGGTTGAGTAACCGTCGTGTAAACTTTACACGACGGTAAAAAACCGTTGTGTAATCCACAATTTTTACTAGTGTACAGACTATAGATTTAGACTACTTACTTTAGAATGTTGTTTTCTCGCATACAAAAATTCATTGCATGCAACATTCTAACAGTTAAATACCAAGTAGTCAATGAGCCATATTTGCTTACATTTACTTTAACATGTAAATCTAGATGAGGACAGTATAGTAAATATGTTATGAAAAAAACATCAAATATATTATTAATCAGTTCAAAATAAATGAAATACAACTAAAATGTCTTTCACTCTGAGAGCATTCCCAACACCGCGAAACTTCTCTCTCCCTTCTCTCTCTCTAATCTCTCTATATTGTCGCCATCATTGCCGTACTTGCCAAACCCCAAAGCTCTATTTGTCAATAGAGATCGCGACCTCATGACCTTCGCCACCAACGCCATTGCCTATTGCCGATGATTACAACTCCGTCGCGTGAAAGAACACGACACCGTCCGCCTTCCCATCTGTCTCGGGATCTAATCGCCGTCGCTTTCCTCTTATTACCAGCCTGCAAATAACTAGAAGCAAAAAGCCATACCCAGAGGGGAGAGAAAAAACTCACATCCCATCACGATCACGATCGTCTCGCCTTCAGGATCTAGTCGCGATCTAGTTCTTCCCACTATTGCCCGTGCCCTCTTCGGTCAATGAGGAGAGAGAGAGAGAGAAGGTAGAGGAGAGGCAGAAAAAGGCAGAGGAGAGAGAGACAGGGGGAGAAAGAGAGAAGTAAGAGAGGGAAATGTGTACGTAAAAGGAGAAAAGGGTAAATTTGGAATAAATTAAAATGCACAATAAAAATTTGCTATAATTTACACCATTATAAAAATATGCTATAATTTTCATTAGTATATTTTAAATATGCTATATAGTACAATTTCCCTTATAGATATATAAGGGTAAATTGTTAGATTGGTTCATGAATTTTTAACTTTGTGTAAATTTGATCCTTGAAATTTTTTCCTAGCTGGAATGTCCCTAAACTATTAAATAATTGCTTAAATAGTCCTTTATGTTAATTTTTAGAAGAAATTCATTAGTTAACATCATATTTTGATCAAATTACTAACAGATTCCATTTAAAAATTAATAGAAATGACTATTGTAACCACATTTTAACAGTCTAGGGGCATTCCATGTTCCTTTTTTTCGTAGCTGGAATGATCATAAACTATTAAAAACATTGCTACAATGGTCTTTTCTCTTAATTTTTGAACGTAATCCGTAGTTAGCACTACTTTTTGACCAAATTACTAACAGATTCCGTCTAAAAATTGACATATAGGACTTTGGTAACAATATTTTAAATGTTTAGGGGTATTTTATCTACAAAAAAAAGTTCATGGACCAAAGTTGCACAAGGTTAAAAATTCAAGGACTAAATGAGCAATTTATCCTACAAAAATTATGTAAAGTATTGTATCCGACACTATATGGTATCCGACGGTGTGAACTTCAGTTACTAAAAATGTGAATTCATACGGAAGTAAATGTAGTTAAATGAAAAATGAATTCCATTTATTTTACATTTCCTTCAACATGAATTCACCTTCTTAGTAATTGAAATCCACATTGACAATAACTGAAATTCACATTGTCGAATACCATTCTAAACTAAGATTTTGTTAATAAAACACTTTTAAGATATTGTTTTTCATATTGACTTCATTGAGTTTATTTCCTCTTTTAAATTTCTTTTATTTTCATCTATTACATAACAGGGATTTCCACAACAACAAAAATACTGTTTTATTTGTCGTCGATTTAATAATGTTTAACCGTTCTTTAAAGAAGTATTGTCACACTAAAGTTAAACCGGCAACAAATAGAATCTTTTTTGCATAATTAATAATGTATCAAAATGACAATGCTTATAAAATTTGTACCTAATATGTGATTTTTGAATTTAGATTAATAACTTTCTTTTTTACCCCCTAATAATGTCTCGCATGCCAATCGCATGCTTCTTTTCAATTTAACGTAACATAGATGGCTAAGTGGTACGAATTCAAAATAAACAGTGTAGAAGTTATAAATTTTAATATTTGATGAACAAAGTGGGAATGACGGTGATATTTAGAGTATTAAAAATGACTTGTAAAAAGAATTTATGAGAATAATAGATATAAAATTTAAATTTGCATTATCTATTGAATTAATACTTTTTAAGCCAAATATTATATAAGAGATCATTTGCATTCGAAATATCCTTAAATTATAAACGATCATTTTAGAGTATGAAAAATGCTATGGTAAAACCCGAATGAATCCCTTGACCACAAGAGACATGGAGAAACGATAATATATTTACTTACTTTCCCAAAGAACATGTAGTTATTAGAGTTCCTTTCAAAAAAGAAAAGAGAAATTATTTTTTTAAGTTTTAATGAACGAATTACTGTTAAAACTTACTTGTACGTACAAAAAAGTTGAGGAGGACCAACATACAAGCAAGTAAAAGGATTTTTCTGTTCTAGCATGATTAGCAGAGGTTTTCTTCTTTCCTTTTTGTCTGCCTTAATTAGACACAGAATTTGAGAATTTATTATTATTATTTTTTTTTGGGGATAAAAAAAGCGTTCTAATTATTATGATTTATAATATTGTTGGTTCTACGCATTGTAATATTGCACATCAACCGTAGTTGACCCATTAATTAAATAATTGAGGCAATCATTTTATTATTTAATTGGGACAAAAGCCAAGTAAAAATTAAAAAAAAAAAAAACATTACAATTAATTGATTAGACACAATATTAATAATGAAAAAGTAATTTCGTTCCCCTAAGTAATTAGAAATATATAACATGTAGAGAGAGACAAGGTATTTTATGACATAGTCGTACGTGTAAGTATACACGTGTATAGCTGAGATAAACTTTTGATATATTAAAAAGACAGATAAAAAATTAAAACAAAAAATTATTAGAATACATGATATAGAAAAATCCTCCATTAAAAAAATTCTAGAAGATTAATTTAGCGTTAAGCTTTTCTCGAAAGATAAAACAACATGGTTAGTATTTGTCTTGACAGAAGCCATACATTGTGCAATCAGCCAAATACATAACAATAAATAAATATAAGAAAAAATAATCAACATTATTATTTTTTCACACGATGATATGATTATTTAACACAATTTAAAAAATATAAAATAAAATAAAAAACCGTGAGGAAAAAAAAATCTATTCCGGATGTTATTCCGGAAAAAAAATATAAAATATATAGTAGCATGATTTGCCTTCAGCACCTCCTTGATCTTATTCCGGATCTTCAAATGCCAAATGACAACTAGTTGAAAGCTATAAATATTGAGTCTTACACATTTGGAATTTTCTCTCTGTTTTTCAGCCCTTAAACTTGATTCGCCCTTGGAAAACTCCTAGATATAAGAGTGTCAAGGTTCATTCCACTAAATCTAGGGTGAGATCTATAGAAGATCTTAACTGGAAACGAATTTCAGATCTTAAAATATTAGAATATAAAATCTTCTAGAGGTTCTTGTAAAACCCGAACGTTTATCTGTTAGCTAAATTAACTTCGATCCAAGCTATATATGGTTTCTTTGAAAATCATGAATAGATAAGTGCAAAATTCATTTAAATTAAAAAAAGGAGCTAATCACAAGCTAATCTAGACATAATTAATCACAAGATTAACTCAAGAATTCAAATCTTGATTCAGATCATCAAGTTAAACAAAAGATTTTAAATTCCATTCCAAGACATTGTCAGCCCATATTCGAATTCAACAAACACCCAAGATATTGTCAGTCAAAATTCAAATTCAACAAAACTTATCATAGATTTTCAAGTCAATAAATTCAAACACAATTTGTAGATAAACTAGTATTTTGAGTAATTAATTTTGATATTAAATGCCAACATAACTTGGGTTTAAAGTCCCAACAATTGGGATAGGCTCCCTTCTATTACAGCATCCTTGGTGTAAAACTCTTTAAACTGTTAGATCCAGCATATTCAATCGGACGCCTCGTAATAAGGCAATTAGAAAAGTAAAACTCGATTAAGCATTCACACACATTCGGGTAACCAATAAAAGCGTAAATGTTACTAATGTCTCTGTTTTTGCCGAAAATTAGAAAGAAAAAAAAAAATCTATAGGAGATTAATTTTCAGCGAATTTAGTATTGAGATCAAACAAGCTCAAATTCAATATCAACAAAAGATAATTTTTATCGAGTTTCGAATTGAAAGCGAGCACGCTTAGATTCAAAAAATTTGTCATGTGATTAGCACATCGAGTCTCTAAATCACGTGATGTAAGTTAGCCTTTACTCATGTTAAGTGTGTTTAGTGTATCTTTTTAATACATTTTTGTTTTGGTCTTTCTTGTTCTCCTTTAAGAATTTTCTGATTTTGGAGATGTATATTTTGTTATTGCCAGTCTCTCATATAAAGTAGCGTATGATAATTAATTTGGAAAAATATAAAATAATAATAATCCAATAGAATACAAAAAAAAAAAAAAAACAATAATAATAATCTGGTAAAATATTAATAATCAGATAAAATATAACAAATAATTCAGCATAATACAAAAAAATAATCTGATAGATTACCTTTGGTCATCTATCAGATTACTCTTCCACAATCGAAGTCAAAGACGGAAAAATCATTTTGTATTGGAAACAAAAAATAATTTGGTAGATTACTATACTATTCGGCGACTAGAGGCCGGCGACCGGAGAATCCAATGATATCTAGGTAATCTACCAAGGTAATTTAAAAAAATCATATTATATTGACTCTTGATTTATCTAAATGAGACATCAAAATCTTGAAGTCACAATAAATAGGGCAATAATCCTTAGATGTGCTCTTTGAATGGCACCCAGAACCAAAGCCAATTTGTTTTTACCTTTTGGGTCCAAAAAAGTCATATCCATGACCTTGTTCGCAATCTACTTCGAAAAATCCAACGTAAATAGGTATTCATGTCCATCATCTGCAACTCTAATCTTTATCCACCCTATGCGAAGAGAGTGAACTTGCCATTTTTTTTTTTTAGAGTAACGAAATCTTCTCTTACAAAAAGTGCTTAAACAATCAATCTTAGTGTCTTTTTATTTTCTAAATTTTCTAATAAAGCAATTAGTCAGATTTGAAAATGTTAAAATTTTGGTTAAATCCAATAAAACTCCCACCTATGTTTTTACGTTTCATGCATGTGGTCTTACTAATTATTATACTCAATAACTACTAAAACTAATTATAAATTACACATCAACAAAGCTTTCATTGACAAGAAAAGATATATATATATATATATATATATATATATACACGAAGATCTTTTTAGCCCAACGACCAGCAAGATCTTTTTGGGAGGCGTTGGGACTCTTTAGAGGCTTACAAAATCCACCAGTGGCATTTAGAACAGTTTCCCTTCACCAATAACCACACCATTTGTCAGTCACACATGGTGAACCTTGATAGACAGTTTTTCTTACCGCATATGCTGCCATCCAAGCAAAACAATAAATAAATAATAATAATAATAATAAAACAAACAAAAAAAACATTATTAATAAGTACTAAACTAAGTTTGGATACTTAAGTTAACAAACCTTATAAAACAAATAAAAATTAAAACAATGTTAATGAAACAATTTAAAGATATTGATTTTCATGTAATTTCTCTCCCTTTTTTTTTTTCCTTTTATCTACAACAAAAGTTCTATTTGTCGTTGATTTAACAATTTTCAACCTTTCTCTTTATAGAAATATTGTTTTTTTTTTTAAATATATATATTTCTATACAGAGAAATTTTGTTACAATAAGATAAACCGGCAACAAATAAAACTTAGTTATTTGCATCATAATTTATACGGATAACAGTAATTATAAAACTTGAACCTATTATCTGAGTTTAGAATTTTAGATAAATAATTTTCTTTTCTACCCTCTAATAATGTCTCACATGCCCATCACATGTTTCTTCTTAGTGTCTATTTGGATCGTTAGTTTGAGTTAAAATTTTTAAATTGAAGTTGGTTGACATTTAAAAACTAATTATAATTTTTGTTAAATTTTCAGAAAAAGACAAAAATCCGATAAAAAAAGTACAGTTTAGTTGAAGTTAAATTAATGTGTCAAACAAAGCCTTAAGCTACTTTAAATAAAAAAACGTATGACAGATGGTTAAGTGGGATGAATCCAAAAATTACTACCAGACTAGAGAAGTTAGAACTTCTAACATTTGATAGACAAAGTGAGAATGACTGGGATGTTTGGAGGATTAAATGGGACTAATCATAAAACTATGACAACAATAGATAGCATATATTAAAAAATAAAAAAGGATTATTTTCATCTGTATCCTTGAATTTTAGGCTAATTCTCATTTTGTTCTTTGAACTTTAAAAACTCTTACTTTGTCCACTGAATTTTGAATCTAATACTATTTTACCTCTTTTATCAGAATTTCAATTAAAAATTGACAGAAAAATAGAGGATTTAGCCTATTTTGCTAGGATTTTTACTAAAAACAAATAGAAAAATGCCACATAACAGCAATTAACGCACTTTATTTATGTCTGTTATTAACTGAAATTCTAATAAAATGGGTTGAAAATTCATAAGGTAAAGTAGGACCTTTTAAAGTTCAAAAGACAAAAGGAAAGTAACCTTAAAATTTAAGAAATATAGATGAGAATAATCCAAATCATCATATATTTAAATACAAAACATTAAAATATATCAAATATGTCACATGTATATACTTTTAAAGCCAAATATAGCATTGGCATTACCATTTTAATTCGAGACGTCCTAAACTATATGAATTGCAATTTAGGCACAAAATAGGCGGTTTGACAAGATACTTGTAAATGACCATGTTATATAAATGAATAATAAAAAGATAAAATACAAATGAATCCCTTCACCATTAGTGATGTAGAGAAACGATAACATATTTACTTCATTTCACATAGAACATTTGTAGTTATTTATTCGAGTTTTAACGAACAAATTAATCATAAAACTTACTTAATTATTTGTACAAAAACGTTGAAGAGGACCAACATACAAGCAAGTACATAAAAGGATTTTTCTGTTCTTGCCAATGATTAGCAGATGAGAGCAGGGTTTTCTTCTTTCCTTATAGTCTCTGTTAATTAGACACAGAATTTGAGCACTAATTATGATGACTTATATTATTGTTGGTTTTATGTAGTGTAATTAAATCGAAAAAAAAATATCACCCTATATTGCACATCAACCACCAATAATTAAGTAATTGATTCAATCATTTGATTACTTAATTAGGACAAAAGCCATGTCGAAATTTAAAAAAAAAAAAAAATCATAACTACTATATGTGAAATCATAAGTAAAATTTAAAAATCTCTTGAATTCATCTAAGATAAAAATTAAAAAAAAATTCTTACAAAAATTAAAAAATTATTAGAATATTTAAAAATCTCTTGAATTCATCTAAGATAAAAATAAAAATAAAAATTCTAAAAAAGATTAATTTAGCATTAAGCTTTTCTATGAAGATAACTCTTCAATATGATCATGATTAGGATAAGCTCCCTTACTGTTACTTTTACTGTAAAAATCTTTCTACTGTTGGATCTTGCATATTCAATTGGATGACCAATGATAAAGTAATTGAAAAAGTAAAAGTTGATTAAATATTCACACATAACCTGATAATCAATAAAACACTACTAGAAAAAGGGTATGCAGCGACGATGGAAAGTCGTTGCTAAAACACACTTAACAACGACGACATGCATTGCTGTAAATTGAATTTGTAGCGACGTCATGTCATTGCAAATTGTGGAAAACTTATCTAGAAAATTGTGAGGCGGTCCAGTCAACCTTATAGCGGCGACACCACATTGTTCGCTGGTGCCAAAATTTCCTTGCCAAAATCAACATTTAGTGAAGATTGAAACTCCAACATGTGGACAGGCTAGAATCCATGTGTGTCTGACTGTCAAAAATATTTTTTGTAGCTTACTTTTAGTGTCGTCGCTAAAATTGTCTTAAAATTTTCAGTTTTTTTCATCGACAAAATACGCGGTTATTTAAGGTGGTTACTAAATTTTGGTGAAAATTAAATTCACTTTTAGCGACGACTTTTAATTAGGTTACAAGACGATGTCAGCTTTATTATTAGCTATGACAAAGGTCTTTATATATACCACCCGAACCCATCTTCTTCCTCATTTTCTCTCTAGTTTAGATCCATCCCAATGTAAATTTATCTCTAGGACATATATCAATAAATGTTATGTTACTTTGATCTATTTTCTCTCTCATTTTTCTCCCCTTCTCTTATCTCCATTCTTTGTCTCTCTTCCTCTACCCACTCACTCTCTTCTCTCCCCCTGCCACTTCTCTCTCCTTTCTCTCACCGCTACTTCTCTCTCCTCTCTCCCTTCACCACTTCCCTCCCCTCCCCTTTCTCCTCTGAGTCTGGGCGATCTCAACGTCAGACCTCCATGTCGCAATCTCGTGATCTCGGTGTTTCACGATCAGAGATCCCTCCACTACTTCTCTCTTACCTCTCCTCTCTCCTTTCACTGCTTCTTTCTCATTTCCTTTTCCTCCCTTCAAGTCTAGTAGATCTTGGTGTCGAACCTTTCCTCCCTCCTTTCCCTTTGTGAATGTCGATCGGATGATCTCCACCACCATAATCTTGTGATTTCTCTTCTCGCTACCTCGGCATTTCAAGATTGGAAATCAAGAGCGCGACAAGGCCGTCATGATAGGTGAATCCCTCTCTCTCTCTCTCTCTCTCTCATTCCGATTTGAAATGAAAAAGTTATGGACTTTTAAAATTTGAGTTTTTTGAAAAGGGAAGAGAGAGAAAGTTTGATGTAAAATCGATATTTTGAAATCCAATTGGTGTTTATTATCTGGAAATGGCGCCCCAAACGAAACCTAAATATTTGGAGTCAACTAGGCAGCCACATAAGGGGCCACCTCAGATGATGCAACGCACTAGAGGTGTCCCTTAGCTTTGGGAACTTTTGACAAATGTCACAAAACCATGGCTTGGATTGGTTTTTGCCACACAGAAAAAAAAAACTCTTGTAAGAAATGTCATATAAATACTTATTTTTCTATTTATTTTAAATTACTTTTTAATTGGTATCCATGTTATAACCACTTGGTTACCAGTCCAGTTGGTTACCACATGGTAACTAGTTGGTAACCAATAAGTTACCAACCGCTGGACGGGTTTCCGATTAGTAACCACTGTCATGGGCGAGTTTTCGATCGGTAACCACCACCATCGGCGAGTTACCAGGTGTTACCAACTGCTTACTAATCGAAAACTTGGTAATCAACTAGTTATCAACTGGAAACTTGGTGAACAACTGGTAACCAAGTGGTTACCGGTCGGAAACTTTTGATTTCGCCGGATTTTTTGACTTCCGCTAAAGGAATATTTAAACAACCACCATATTTTAATAAATATCACTAAAATTCTATAAAAATCATAAACCATAAACACCAAAATTCAATGAAATTCACACTAAATTGTCATTGGGATATTAAAAAAACATTGAAATTTGTCGTTGTAATCATTAAAAATTCAACCAAATTCCACAAAAAAACCAATCACCACAAAATCATACAATCAGAACCAGAGATCCAGAGCAGTGAAAAAAAAAAAAGTCGAAAACGTGGACTAGATTGGAATGGATCTCCTCCTCCATGCAATCTTGAGCAGATATCCGATGTCCAACAACAGAGGAAGATCGTGCAAAGGACGTCGTAGTTAATCTCCTCTCCACGACTGTGGGGAGAGAATGTGAGTGGAAGATATTTGGACTGGATCTCTTCCACGCAAGCTCGATCGGAGGTTCGAACATTGGCGGAGGCGAAGGCGTGGAGTTGGCTCAGGATCGGGCGAAAGAGAACCTCTGGTTGCCGGATCTTTGACCCAAGGGCAGGATCAGAGGTACAAGGTCATGATCAGAGCTTTGGAGACCGGCGAAGGCGGAGGCGCGAGATTGGCTCAGGATTGGGCAAAAGAGAAAGTCTAGCAGCGGATCTCTTATGCAAGGACCTCGATCGAAGCTACGAGGTAGCACGACACCTTGTTGGAGTTGATGGAGATAGATCGTGACGGCAAAACCGCGGTAGCCTCGTCGGAGCTCATGGCGGCATGATGGCAAATTGGCATGACGACATAGAGGGGAGAGAAAGGGAAGGGAAGAGAGAGAGGGAAAGGAATCGCTTCTATGGTGGAGGATTGCACGGAGCATGGTGGCAGCTCTAATCGCAAGCTTCTTTCTGGTGAGTTGTTCATCGGGCTTCTTTCCGGTAAGCCGATTGTCAGGCTTCTCTCCGGTGAGCTGTGTGGCTTCTTTCTAGTGAGGAGGTCATGACTAGAGAGAGAAAGAGATGACAGATTGGCGTCAGAGATCGGAGAGTGAGGAGAGAGAGGAAAGAGAGACAGATAGTGGATGGAAGAAGAGAGAGAGATAGAGAGAGTACTTAAATGGTGAGAGGAAAGAGAAAGTGAAGGAAAAAGAAAAAAATATATTTTAGTTTTTCACTTTTAAAATTTAATTATACTAAAGATGTCATCACTATGACAATTTTTACAAGAGTTTGTTTGTTTGTTTGTTTGTCTGTTTTTTTTTTTTTTTTTTTTTTTTTTTTCATATTTCATTTGTGTGGCAACCCTCCTAATTATCCCCTTAGCTTTACTCAAAATAATCCGGTAAAATATAAAATTTGATCCGATAAATTATCAAAAGTATTCTATCTGACGAACGGAGACTAGAGCCAACAATCAGAGATTCTATCCCCTTAGCTTTACTCAAAATAATCCGGTAAAATATAAAATTTGATCCGATAAATTATCAAAAGTATTCTATCTGACGAACGGAGACTAGAGCCAACAATCAGAGATTCTTGTTGATCAGCAAAAGTAGACTGATTGACTACCAAATGTATTATACCATAATGCTTCACGATGATTGGAGACCACCGGTGACGCGTGTTGGTTTGGTCATCGGAGGGTAATAGGTAATCTACCATATTACTTCCTTGACTGATTGTGGATAATTCTAAAAAGATGTATTATGTTACCTTTTAAGAAGTTAAAAATACTAAACCTATTATAAAATGGGCATTATTCTCGAGATCAAGCTTGCGTTTGGAATATCGGTTTGAATTGAAATTTTAGATTAAGCCTACATTTGACAGTTAAGTTTATTTTGAACTAAACTGTATTTTACGGCTGATTTTTTTATCTTTTTTTTTTTTAAAAAAAATTTAACAAAATTATAATCAATTTCAACTTAAAAATTTTATTTCACTTTAAACTCAATTCGAACACTAAAATGTACCTTAAAATTTGTTTACATTCTAAAAACTAATTATAATTTTTCACATGCCCCAAGCGTGCTCTCGAAGAAAAATCCTCGTGAGTTGTGAAGTCTTTTTCACAGGCCCCCGTGGTTACATTTTTTTTTTTTTTTTTTTTTTTCGTAGGGCCAAAATTCAAAAGCAAGAACAAACGGTAGACTGACTGGTTGGAGCTTTGGAAGAAGCTTGAACTCGTCGTCAACTACCGTCGTCTTCACTCTCTCTCTCTCTCTCTCTCTCTCCCATGGCGAAACCTCACTCAAGAACTCGCACCGTCCTCGAACCTCTCTCCCACTCCGATCTCTCTAATCACTTGCCCACTCTCGGTCCCTTCCGATCCCTCGCTCTCTTCTCCGTCTCCGATTCCCAAACCCTAATTTACCTCGGAACCCAATCCGGAACCCTCCTCTTACTCTCCACTAACCCTGCCAATTCCGATGCTTCCGATCCCAACCTCTCCCTTCTCCGAGCCGTTTCCGTCGGCGACTGCCCCGTGGAGTCCGTCCAGGTGTTTGGAGGAATCGCCAAGGTTTTGGTGCTGTCGGGCGGGTATTTGTTCTTGGTTGATTCGGTTTTGTCGCAGCCATTGAAGAGATTGAGCTTCTTGAAAGGGGTTTCGGTGTTCACGAGGCGGTTGCGAAGTCGCGAAGCGGAGAGTTCGAATTCGTCGGAAAATGTTGCGAATTCGACGGAGTTGTCTTCGAGTTCGACGAGTCAGAGGTTTTTGCAGAAATTGGGCGGTGGAATTAGGGCAAACGGATTGAAGATCAAGGAGCCAGAGCAGCATAATGAAGGTAGTAATGCTTTTGCTGTTGTTGTTGCTAAGAAATTGATTTTGATAGAGATTGTTTCGGGTGGTAGTAGTAGAGCCAGTAAAAATGACCAAGATTCCGATGGATTGAATGTCTCTTATGTGATTCTTAAGGAAATTCAGTGCATTGATGGGATTCTGTCAATGGTATGGCTTAATGATTCCGTAATTGTCGGCACGGCTGATGGATATAGTTTGATTTCATGTTTAACCGGACAAATCGGTGTGATATTTTCGTTGCCAGACATATCTAATCCCCCAAGGATTAAGTTGTTGTCTAGAGGCTGGAATGTGCTTTTGTTGGTGGACAATGTTGGGGTTATTGTTAATGAACATGGGCAGCCGGTTGCTGGGAGCATTGTTTTCCGCCGGGGACTGGATTCTATTGGGGAGGTATCATTATATGTCACTGTTGTGAGGGATGGGAAGATGGATTTGTACCATAAGAAATCGGGTACTTGTGTTCAAACGGTTACTTTTGGTGGTGAAGCTGTCGGGGGTCCTTGCATTGTTGCAGATGAGGAAGATGGAAATGGGAAACTTTTTGTTGTTGCTACTCCTACCAAGGTTTGTAAATTGTAGAGCATTTGTTTTAAGTTTACATCTCTGCAATGTTTGTTTTATGATTGACTGATTCTAAAATTATAGCTCAAGCGCAGGCTGAATGATACACACCATACATTTAGATAAGTAGATAAAAAAGGGTAGAAGTTGAATATTTCATATGTATTATATTTAGCTTAATCGGAATGATTGACTGTGTTTTTACTTTATATGATGCAACAATTAGTTGAATGACTAACTGTAGAGAGAGATGAAAGAGTACTTACAATGGAAAATCACAGAATTAAAGTGGGTTAAATAAAGAGAGGGAGTACGGTGACAGAAACCAGATGCAATTGGAAAAGTGTGGCGAATTTTCTGTCTTGATCAGGTCTTTGTGGTATCCTTCGTTGATCCAGTCTTAAGTGATTCCAACATTGATTCATTCAGTTCTATAACAAATTTCACTTTAAAGCATAACAGACTTGCAATTTTGCATTCATAAGCTAGCAGCTTCTACTTTGCTGAATATGTGTGATAGTCACAGGCACGTTGTGCTCATCAAATTCCTTTTATGGAAATTGTTTTCTAGTTTTTAAAGATAATTAATTGTCTTGTGTTTGGTGCCTACGGGCTTCTGGGACTAGAACTAATACCAAGTATGTGCGATGGGAGATTTTTTAAAATTTTTTTTTTTATAATTTTCCATTTCAGTTTATGCTGATTAGAATGATAAATATCTTGAATTTCAATATGATATTGGAAAAGCAATTTTTCTTTACTTCGGCACTGGCCAAGAAAATTATTTTATTATATTTTATTTATTCTTTTCGGATTTCTCTAGTCTTTCTTTCTTGTCATTCTAGTATTCTAAAACTCAGTCTAACGTGGCAGTGACTCTGGTATCTGTATTGTGGCCTTTGCTCCTATTATTTCAATTATAGGTGTTTATTTTTTGGAAGAACATGGTTAGTGGGTGACAAGAATGAAGGAAAACCATGTCTTGGTCTCTCTCTAGGAGACCTTAGTTTGCTTCTATGTCTAATATTCGTGGGTTGTTCCTCTTCAATGTAAGCAACTTTGTGAGAACTCTTTACCTCCAGGTTGTAGTACCAAAAGCTGAGTTTTGTGGGACACAGCTGTTTTAGTAAATTTTTGGTGAATTTGGATGGGACGCAATAGGAGAATTTTTGAAGATACTGAGGAAAATAGTGATGTTATATGGGATAAAGTTAAATCTTGGGTAGCTCTCTGTCATCGTGATAAAGAGTTTAGCAACTTGTTTTTGTCCAACATAGTTGGAAGTTGGGGTCCGTTTATGTAGCATCTGTAGTAGAAGTTTCTTTTCAGTTGTTTAGTTACTTGCACTCTGTTTTTGTGAGGACTCCTCGTCCTCTCTTTTAGCTCTTGGTGCTTTGTAGACTTGTACATTTCTATCCAATCTTTTACCTCTCAAGCCTCTGAAATGGTGCTGTTTAGTCACAAATGTCCTCTTGCAATTTTTGCTAAATATTGTTAGTTGTTTTTAAGTATTGCTTGTCATATTGCGAATTTCTAGGTTATTTGCTATCGGAAATTAACTCCTGAGGAACAGATTAAAGACCTTTTGAGAAAAAAGAACTTCAAGGAAGCCATATCCTTGGTTGAAGAGCTTGAGTGTGAAGGTGAAATGACAAAGGACATGCTCTCCTTTGTACATGCTCAAGTGGGGTTTTTTTTACTCTTCGACTTGCGTTTTGAGGAAGCAGTAGATCATTTTCTGCAGTCTGAGACGATGCAGCCTTCTGAAATATTTCCATTTGTAATGCGAGATCCAAATAGATGGTCACTGCTGGTATATTCTCTTATGTCTATCTATATGTTATTATATTCATTTTTTTAAAGACAACTAAAGTATTCATTTTTCTATCTTTCACTAAAGATAAAGAAGAAGGAAAAAAAAAAAAAATGTAAAAGCAAGATTTAAACATTCTCTGTATAATGTAAACATGTGAAATTAGTATCATAGCCGTTCAGACCTTAAAGTTCTTAGTTGAAAATTAAAGGAAATTGAAGTATTCTGCTGGTCTAGTTGGTTTTCTGGAATGTTTTTTGCACTTTGTTGTGGATGCCAAGATTAATGTAAGGCAGAAATAGACAGCTGATTTAATGGAACAATTGATCACAGGGCTTGACTTTCTTTGCTCTTATTTCTTTTAAACTCCGACAGTCCCAAAAATTTTCATTTGAAATAGTAATATATTGATTTTACCATCAACGAAAGGAAGTTTCTTATCAGAAGGTATTTTGGTTCTAGAAGAAGATGGGTGAAGGGCTTTTATCAATTTTTGCTCTCTCTGTTAAGTATGTTAAGTGCAACAACTTAGCGAATCTGTCTTATATTTTTTCCCCCCTTGAATCTTATCTGATTAGAATATCCTTGTTAAAAATGCATGTTCTGCTCTCAAGCAGCAGTAAGAGAAGTAAGTATATACATATTTATTAATATATTTTATGATTTCCTAAAATATGCTGTTAAATATACTAGGCATGTTTCTATTAAGTGCTGACTTATGATGTTTTAATTTTACTGACATCCTCTAAAAGTCCTAGTCATAGCTCTTGGACTTGCATTAATGTAATATTTTTATATTTATACTTATTTACTTTTTAAAGGTTCCTAGAAACCGATATTGGGGTTTGCATCCGCCCCCTGCACCTCTGGAAGATGTTGTAGATGAAGGATTAATGGCTATCCAAAGGGCTATTTTTCTAAGAAAAGCAGGCGTGGAAACTCAAGTTGATGATGATTTCTTTTGAACCCACCAAATCGAGCTGATTTATTGGAGTCTGCTATCAAGTCCATTATTAGGTCCCTACGTATCTTATGCTTATTTGTTTATCGTCTGCTTTTCTGATAATTGCTACTGCAGTTCCTCTTCTTTATTGAGAATAAGAGCTACTGCATTCCTTTGCTTTATTAAGTGCATAATGCATTACTGATTAATGACTCACTAGTTGGCTTTTTCTTTATTTTGTTAAAAGAACCTTGGTTTTAATGTTGATCAGGTGATTTGAAGTGTCATGGACACATCTTTTCTTTCTTTGCAAGTACCTAAACAACATCCATATATTCTGTAGGTATTTGGAGGTGTCTCATGAGAAGGAGTTGACTCCCTCGGTTAAGGAGGGAGTTGATACACTACTGATGTACCTCTATAGAGCTTTAAATCGTGTTCATGACATGGAGAAGTTGGCATCTTCTGCAAACTCTTGTGTTGTGGTATGTTATTTGCTATCTTTTGTTTTATCCTGTTGCTTGTGTTCCTTTAATTTTGCAATCTTTTTGCATCTGGACACCTTTAAACCATAAATTATTCTAGATCTTCTGTATCATGAATCTTATATTAAAGAATTCATCTTTACATTCATTGAAAGCATAAATGGTAAGCGTACTAGAAAGTTTGGAATGAATGCAATATGGAATAGTAGCGCAGCACTGTTAGAGGAAACAGAGCAAAAGGGTTCTTAGAAATTCCTCTAATAACTGTGTAGACCAGTGAAATCTGGAGATAAATATTGTAGCCAGAGAAAAGCTTCGAAGTTTTTGAGTTTAGTGAGCCCACAGTAAGATAAACAAAAAATTTAAAAATAAAACAAGGTTTAGGTTGTCGATGCTGATCGTAAAGGATTTTATACTCCATTTCTATTTATATAGAAATCTAAAGCAATAGAATTACTAAGTAAGGTGAGTTCTACAGAAAGTCACATTTTAAAGTAAGTTCAGCTCTATAGAAAGAATGGGCCATAGTATAGTATTCCTGTACAATCGAGGTTTGTGATGAAACTATGTTCAGTCCACCTGCTAACATCTTAAAGTTGCCTGTCTCCATATTAAAAAAAATGTTTGTAGAAAATGAGAGTGAGGTTTCCAACCAACGGAAGAGGAACATGGATACTTTTTGAGATTATGAGCAAACAAAACAACTTTTCAGATTCAGAAATATTTGTCTATGTTTGGCTGTGGGGTCTAGATTACTAAAACTTATAGGCCTCAAACAAAATGTACTTAAAGAGGATGTCGGTAAACTGGGGAATCTTAGTAGTCCAATGCATTGCAAACAGAGACCATTATCTGGAGCCTGCTTGAAGGGTGACTGTACAACTTACATGGGCGGTGCAGGAGGAGTTGGAAACTCTTTTAGACGACTCTGGACACTTACGAACACTTGCTTTTCTATATGCAAGTAGAGGAATGAGCTCAAAGGCACTTTCCATTTGGCGTATTCTAGCTAGAAATTATTCTTCTGGTCTATGGAAAGATGCTGCTCTTGAAAATGATTTGCGGGATACCAGCAACCATATCCTTTCTGGGAAGGAGACTGCTGCAGCTGAGGCATCCAAGATTCTCGAGGAGTCGTCTGATGAAGAGCTTGTCCTCCAACATCTTGGATGGGTACATATTGTGAACTTGTGCTTTATTTTTGGCTGTTTATTGTTGTTTCAGCTTTCAATTTGATGAGTCTGGGACAAGGAGATGGTTTTATGATTTACATACCAAAGGGCTAACTGGGTGCTTGTTTTGTCTCATTAGGTTGCAGATATCAACCAAGTTTTTGCAGTTGAGCATTTTAACATCAGAAAGAGAGCAATCCAGCTCCGTCCAGGTGGGCATCATATTCGAAGATACTCGTGACCTAAAATTTTTTTGTTTATTTTGCTCATTCTTTTCAATCACAATCTGATTGATGCCTTCTAAATTTTAAGCTCATATGAGTTGGGTGGTAGATTTTGTACTCCAAGAATTCTGGTTTTCCTTTGCTGCTGCTTCTTCTTCTTCTTCCTCTTCTTCTTCTTCTTCTTCTTCTAATGTTTCGTGACCTTTTTAATTATTGTTCTTGATCTTGCATGCGTTGGGCACTAGTGATCCAAATTTTCATATGGTGTTTCACAATTTATTGCACATGTTAAAGTTTTTCCCTTTTTCTACTTTCTTTCTTTTCTTTTCTTTTTTTTTTCGTGAGCATTAAGCAATTGTTTAGTTAGTATCATTTTGTTTGAAAACGCAAACATGTGAAGGTGACAATTTCATAAAGAAAAATATGCTTTTAATTTGACCTAGAGCTTTATTGAACTATTGGATTTTTCTTTTTTCTTCTTCCTCTTTTTTTTTTTTTTTTCTCTGTCCAAAACTAAATTTGGGATCTGTTAGTAATAATTGGAAAGTATATTTTAGTCAAAGTTAAGAGATTCAAAATAGGTTATCTTTGTCAGCATCTGCTTTTGTTTTTTTCCCTCCGTTTTGTTTTAAAAAAAAAGAGAGAGAGAGAGAGAGAGAGAGTTCTCTGAGACTATGAACCATCAAAGAGCATTTGTCTAATTTTTTGAATACTCTGGATGTGTTCTGTAGGGGTGAACATCGGGTGGTTGGGGGTTTTTGTGATTTTTCAACCCACCTAATTTTGGGAGAAGAAAAAAGAAAAAAATTTAACCCACATAATCAACCCAAAGTGGACAATCAGCCCGCCCAATTAAAGTCGGGTTGGGTGGGTTTGGCGGGTTGTACATTATTTTTTTTTTACAGAAAAAGTAATAACTAAATGAAGCTAAAAATTCAACCACAAATGAGAAATCTATGCATTTTTCATGATCATCCCCTTGAAGTGAGCCTTAAGTCATCAGCCTCAAAAAACAATAATGGTATTTCTAGGGTCTCAATCGTTTCTATTGGCCTGGTGTTTTACCAATTTGAAAATAGATCATTTTGGCGTTCTTCAATCATTGGTTTGTTTCAAGGTTTCTATTTTGTGCATTGTTACTTCATATTCTTGCTTTTAATTCTTACTGCAGATGAAGTTATTTCTGCTATAGATCCATCAAAGATAGAAATATTTCAAAGGTATGTCCATTCCAGATATTTAAACACACACTCACACACGCATGCAGGAAGTTTGTTGGTGGTAGATTGTTGTGTCACTTATGTGGCCACATTTCTTGGAGTTGAGGTCATTGTGTTTTCTTTAACTTGATTTAGCATGACTTTTAATCTCAGTTTATTCATGAAGTTGAATGTCAAAAGTGACCTTTTGAAACCACTTAATGGGTCTTTCTTTCTTTTTTAATGTTGTGTGAGGTAGTGGTTTGGCCAGTGAATGGAACTGTTTAATTATTCCAGGCTCTTCCACTCTGGTTGTCAATCCTGAATAGCCATATGTTTGGTGATTGGTGTTGTAGGGGACAATAACTTTTTTTTTTTTTTGGGGCTAAAATGGGGACAACGAGTTGATTTTGCATCTCTTATTTGCAGAAGTCGAATAATTTATTGGATCCGGATTAAAGATTTCTTGGGGCATCAAGGGTTTTGAAATGAATTTAGGGCACGTTTACTAGTTCGTACTAGATTGTAATTGGAAAAGGGAAAGGTTTTGGGAAGAAAAGAAGAGGAAAAGGGAAGTGAGTGCTTATTAGGAATTAGAATTGCATTCTTAATTTTTATGAGTAAACAGAATGGGAGGAAACAGAAACACTCCTCCCACTTTCTTTCCATTGATCAGAAATGTAAACACGCATTGTTTTGGGAAATAAATATCATGCTCTGGTGTTAAAAAAATGAAGCAGAAAAGTTTTTCTTGCGAGTTTTATGGGGTATTTGCCTTGTTCATATGTTACCTTTTCAAAAAGGTCTTTCCAAAGGTTAAATGAAAACAAAAGGGAAGAAAAGAAATGAAACGGAAACTGAGAAAAAAACAAAGAAGTTTTATTCCGCTGTGAACCTTCATGGAATAAATTTTTAACTGAGCTCATTTATCTTCGCAGGTATCTTCAGTGGTTGATTGAAGAGCAAGATTTTAGTGACACTCGATTCCATACAATATATGCTCTTTCACTTGCCAAATCAACGATTGAAGCCTTTGAAGAAGAAACTAACTCTCAAAACCCTGGCACTGGAAGGATGGAGGGAAGAACAACTTCTGATCCTGCAACGAATTTGATTTTTCAAATTCCTGTTCGTGAAAGACTGCAGATTTTTCTACAGTCTTCAGATTTGTATGATGCAGAAGAGATTCTTGATTTGATTGAAGGATCGGAGCTGTGGTGGGAAAAGGTTACTCATAACTCTTTGATCACCTTGTTTGGTGCCTTGGGTTTTTTTTTATTTTTTTTTTTTTTTTTTTTTTTTTTTAATTCATTTTGCCTTGTTAAATCTCTTGAAGTCTTGGAAGCCTCAATGTTTTTCATCTATATCTTCCTATTGACCGGGAACCGTCTGATGGCATAGATACTTTGAGGCCTTAACTTCTCTTGCTTACTGCAAACTGCTAATGACATATTCTGGCTTTACCAAACAGGCTATTCTTTACAGAAAGCTAGGGCAAGAGACGTTGGTGCTCCAAATTTTGGCCCTGTAAGTTTAATGCATTTCCCTGTGTAATTTTTATCACATTTTTAATTGCTCACTGTAGCCAACTTGTAAACATATTGCTCTAAATTCTTTGCTTTGTTGCATTTAAAGGGGTATTGAATCATCTTTCCTGGAATCTACAGCAGGAAATGAGAAGTATTAACAGAATTAGCGAATATATAAAACTAGTTTTAGTTATCAAGTTGACATCTTTCCTTGTCTTTTCTGTGTACTGGTCTTTTCTTAGGGCATCATGTCTCTGTTTCCTTTATATTTGATTTTATAATCAGTGAAACGAAAAAAAAAAAAAAAAAAGGGTTGATTATCAGTATGGTACGTTGTTGTAGATCGAGAAAAATTAATTTACTTTGTGTTTCAGGAAGCTGGAAGACAGTGATGCGGCTGAACAATATTGTGCTGAGATCGGGAGACCAGATGCCTACATGCAGTGGGTTTTTTTTCTCTCCTTTCCGCAAATGCATATGTGTAGGCACCACATATGTGGAGGAAATAATTTTTAGCATATGATCTGATTTTTCAACATTTACCTTGTCTTCTATTTTTTTTTATTTTTTTATTCCCTCACATTCATGTCCAACTGACAATAATCTCAGGTTACTCGACATGTATTTGAATCCACAAGATGGTAAGGAGCCTATGTTTAAGGCTGCTGTTCGCCTTCTCCATAATCATGGAGAATCGCTAGATCCTTTACAAGTCTTGGAGGTATCAGACTTGTCTCTCCTCTGTTATATGGGCTTCTGAAATTATCCTTAAATCTGAACAAAACTTTTGTTGTTTATTTTGCAGAGACTGTCCCAAGATATGCCCCTTCAACTTGCCTCTGAAACATTATTAAGAATGTTAAGAGCTCGACTTCACCATCATCGGCAAGGACAGGTAAGTTTTTCTCATATTTTGAGCATTATTTGTCATCAGACCTTAAATAAAAGTAATATATCCATGGGTTGCTGAAATTTTTTCCTTGCATTTTCTTTGGTGCTTTAACTTTACTTTTCCTCCAATGTGAGCCATGTGTTGATCTTTTTCAGATTGTGCATAATCTTTCGCGTGCTTTGGACACTGACGCAAGGTTAGCAAGATTGGAGGAAAGATCAAGGCATGTCCAGATCAATGATGAGAGCCTTTGTGATTCTTGTCATGCACGCCTTGGAACAAAACTCTTCGCAATGTACCCAGATGACACCGTAGTCTGTTACAAGGTTAGTATCATTAATGTATCGAAACCTTCTTTTTTGTCTAATATAGTTTTTTGTTGCATTCCTTTTTGTATGTCGAATGTTTCCCTGAAAGGGTAGACAGGAAAGAAATGTATTTGCATATTCCTAGATTAATTTTTCCTCCCGGATGGTGGCCTTGAATATAGCACTATTTTGACTTTTGAAAGTATGAAAATAAAGATCAGTTTGATGCTCTTGAAATCATAGAATCAAAGCAGGGCACTTTTTTCTAACTACATGGGATGATGTCATTAAAAAACATCCGGTGTTTCTTTAGCTGTCTTTACTTTTTAATGTTGATCGAATATTAGATCGAATATTAGATTCATTGTTATTCTTCTAGGAGTTAAGCCTTTGACCAATATATATCCTTTCTTCTGCAGTGTTTTCGTCGTCAGGGTGAGTCCACTTCGGTAACAGGTCGTAACTTTAAGCGAGATATTCTGGTAAAGCCAGGTTGGCTTGTGACCCGATGAATTGGAAGAGAAATGATGACATGATGGTGTCTCAGCGACTGAAGCCAAGCTGTCTGCCTACAGTTTGTTGCCTTTCCCCGAGCTTGAGATCAGGAATTTTCAGATTTTGGAGGGATAATTATCAAGGACTGAATCATCTGAAGTGTAATTTGGAAGCTCTCGGATCAGATTGTGCAGTATTTAACTCAGTTAAGGGTCTCAATTTTCTGATAAAGAGAGCATCGCAAGCCATTTTTTTTTTGCTTTGCATCTGCTCCTTGTGCGGTGCTTTTGTCGTCCTCGGTAAGATGACCTTATGTCGCAGAGTAACTTCAAACAAGAATCCCACAGAAGACAGGCTGGCTTGATACTCAATACCGTAGAGAAAATGTACAGTCAAGGGAGGCTATTTATTCGTGTTGTTTTTTTTGTTTATTTATTGATTTATAATTTATCATCGGCATCGAAAGTAATTATTTAGATTTTTTACCTTAACGGGTGAAATGATCATATCCTTGTAATAAGTGCTGAGATACAGATTGTTTGGGCTCCATATGGAAGGTAAGGTTTCAATTTTTGTGGTGTACTATTTGAATTAGATTCATTACGATTCACTATTATTATTATTATTATTTAATTTAACTCGAAAAACACGAAAGGTTAGGAAGTTATAAAGTTTAGGATCAAGCCCAAGCCCAAGTCCAAGTCCAAGCCCAAGCCCAAGTCCAAGTCCAAGTCCAAGCCCAAGCCCAAGCCCACGCCCAATCAAATTCTAAAGTCTCGCAAATATATTTCGTTTCTTTCCCCAAGTTTCAGCAATTCTTATAGTGATTTAAAATTTAAAAAGAAAAAAAAAACCCCCCCTTAAAACCTTAGAAAGTTAGTTCATATATCATGCTATGTTAAAAAAAAATTCTATATCATGCCAAATCATGTATACAAACATGGAAAATATAGTAGTTAATCATCTTATTTGTATATCTTGAATGGAAAAGTTTCACATAATTTTTCTTAGTAAAATAATGAGCTCTTTGTGTTCCCAATTAACTAGTGAGTTATTCCTTATCAAAACGCCAGAATTTTCCTCTTGAGATATCTGGTTATAGGGAAGATAAATGACAAAAAGAAAAAACAAAAAAATTTATTTTTCATCCGAACAAAATAACCTATGAATAGCTTCAGCGTCACCAATTCCAAGTCTTAATTGCCTTGCCTTTGCAATATAATTCCTGCATTCCTTCTCACCAAAATTCTAAATTCTCACAACCCCCTGCTTCAACAACGAAAAAATTATATGTTTTAATCAACGAAACACCAGCTTGATCATTCAATTCAAGTTTCTTTTTTGCATGTAAGCCCCACTCTTTGTCCTTTCATTTTCTGTAAACTCATCAATAAACATTCGTTCAAGTTCATACAAGAGAGACAATCAGGAGGCACAGAGTACTAGTTTTCCTTCATCTAATTTGGTAACCACGGCCATGAAGGCTTATAATAATAATATTGACAACAACTTTAGTAGAAATAAATTCTGGAGTTTTTTATTACTTTACATCTTTTGTTTTAAAATAAATAAATAAATAAAACTATACACTATGTTTAAAAAATTTTACTTTAAATTGATGTCAAAATTATTTTTATCTGTGTCATAAAGTTTATTGTGATCTTCAAATGATGAATTTTACCCTTCAGCTTTATTGATAAACATGTATCCAAACGCGACTTAATATGTTTTTTATTTTTATTTTTATTACAATAAAACTGATAACAAATTAAAAATTGTTTATAAATAATTATAAATCGAAAATTGTTTTTTTTTTTAAACTAAACTACAAAGGTGCATTTGTCAATTAATGTTTAAATACATGTTTATCAATTCAAAATTCAAATTCAGTTTTTTTATTTTTTATTTTTTTTATTTTTTAAACTTGGGGTTGTGCCTCTCACCACAAATCAGTTATTGATGTACTGAAAAAGATAATAAACTTATGTTAATTCAAATTTCAATTGGACAAGATTAAATATATCCAAGATACAAAGCTATATTTAAAATAAACTATAGAATTGTTAAATAAAAATGCAGATATCCTAAGAGAAAACACAAAAGTTGCAACAAAAAACAAGGACATAAATTCGGGAATGAGACTCAATTTAATTAAGCTGTAAATATCTCAAGTCCCGTTGATCCTAATTAGATTCCTGGAGTTTAGTAAACATCTCAATGATGAATATTTCCATTTGATTCCTTCATGATGCTACATATGGATTGGTTAAGGAGACAATACTGTCCAACTATAAAACAAAAAAGCAAGAGAGGGAGGGGGGGGGGGGGGGGGGGGAGGAAGATATATATATATATATATATATATATATAAATATAACAACGTCAAAGATACTTTTTACACCCCCCCCCCCCCAAAAAAAAAAAAAAAAAAAAAAAAAAAAGGCCTGCTTTTAGCTATAAAAGAAAGAAAATATAAATAAGTGCTTTGTCATCCTCAGTGTAATTGAAATTAAATATTCTTGCATAAAAAAAAAATCTTGAAATTAAATATTCTAACAAGCAACTATATTTCTCCAAAGTGTCAATATTTGAAAAATATCATTATCAAACCCACTACATCCACTAATTTGTATGTGGCTTAGTAGTCTCATCACCGCAACTTCGAGACAAAAATTCAATAATGGCATCCCTGCCCCACCTCACCAGAGATTGTAATAATTCAACCACACCTCCAGAAAATAACGCTATCAACGCCACTTCAACTTATAGGTCCATTAATGGAGGGACCATCTTTTTTCCTCTCCCTCTCTTTCTTAAAAAAAAAAAAAAGTGTGCTACCATCTTTTCACACTAACTTTATTGACTCTTTCAATCACACTTTTTTTTTTTTTTTTAACCAAAGAAAATGTTATACTTAGGTCATCTCCTATGTATATGTTAAGATCAATGTTGTATTAGTTACAAAAATGTGTGAAAATAACAAAATATTGCCTAATCCATCTTTTATTATCATAATTAAGCATTCAGAATTATTTCAATAATTTAAACATAACAATACGACAATGATTAAATGAAAAAACAGATGGCATTAGCTAACAATCAACTGTCAAATTCGTTATTTTATGTATTTTGTGAGATATTTAGCATAGAAAATAACATAATGTTATAAAGTGATTTCCTATCTTTACTGCTAAATTTAGCTTTGACATATAAATTTGACATTACATTAAAAATCATGTCCTTAATTATATATCAGACCGACAAGTGAGGTGGTACTCTTTCTATATTCCAAAAAGAAGAGATTGGCAGCCACAAAAATGGCATCTTTTTCTCAGCGGAGGTGAGGTTTTACGTCTGGTCCTTATGGAACCATTTGCTGTAGTCTCGAAGAGTGCCCATGATTTTCGTGGCTTTTCACAAAAACCCCCCCGGGTTGAGGGTTAATTGATTAGCATTCTAAATTATATTATTTGTGATTATAAATATAATCAAATGTGATAATTTCATATTTAATTTTATAATTAATACGGTATAGAGTGTGAATTTCTCATCTTAAATTTTTTTTTAAATTATGTTATTTTAATGAATCACAATATACTTAACACTAGAAATAAGTGATAATTCTTTTGGGAGTGAATTCAGGTTAAAATACTCACAACAAGTAAGCATGTTATTTAATAGTATCATAAATTTAACTGTAATATTTCAATGAAAAAGCTTTTTGTCGTTTATTAATTATAATAAACATATACAATATTAACAGTGCTGAGTTAGGTTGTGGAAAGTGTATTATATATATATATATATATATATATAAAGGATAAGGATACAAATGAAATGACACAAAAGAGACACGCAGCATTCAAGACAAGAAAGTCGTTATCTAAAGGTAATGGGAAGATAGATAAGCATTGGAAGAGTTGAGTTTAGTATGCGAAGAATACCCCCCATAGATGCGAAAACAAATGAAATAAAAACAAAATGCAAAGACTTCACTTGGGTCCACTCCTCAAGGTCTTCCATGACAATGAAATCTTCAATTATTGTCTTTATATATTTAGCTTTTGTAGCTTATCTTATGATATATATAACCAGTCAGTGTCGTGTGTTTCTTTCTCTTAATCTTAATAATAATAATAATAATAATAATAATAAATTGTTTGTCTGTTCCTTAATGCTTTTATGAAGTTTTGATTTGGTCATCCATTTTTTTTTTAACTAAAAGATTACTAAACTTTTTACTATAGTGGAAAATAATTCTTTTTATTTACAGACGTTAATAATTTAATAAAATCTATTACGTTAATCGCACCTAATTTACAATTCAATGATACTTATAATTAAATATATATATATATATATGACTCAACTTATATGTAATGGTACATGTGATTTATTTAGTTGAATTTTTAATTTTTATTAGTAAAAAGGATTAAATGATACCCTTTTAAAAAATTTATAAACTTTTAATTAAAAAAAAAGAGACAAAATGATATTTTAATAAAAATATTAAGATAATAACTTACCATAACAATAATAAGGTATTGAAAAATCAACTCCGGATCAAGCTGAGGGGTCACCCACCCACCAGTACCTACACCAAAACTAAATTTATGAAAGTAGCAAATGGAGTACTCTTTCTCCACTTTAAAGTAAAGTCGAAATGAGTGTCCCCCCCATGTGTTCATCCACAGGTTTGTTGGGTAGACAGGTTACGGATGCAGTGATCATTGCTGCTTTCTGCACTACTTTGTCTTTGCTCTGTCTTGTTCTTCGGTGCTATTGGCATCAATTTATTTGATTTTTTTTTTTTTTTTGGGTTAGGATATTTAAAATCAGGAGAAATTTTATTCTAATCACTTCATTACTTTGTTTCTCCATTTCTTTTTTCAAAAACACTAAGATTAATTTCAAAAATTCACCATGAATTATCGGTCTTGTAACATTAGACTTTCAAATTTTAAAACATAGCATACGTTCTCCGGATCTTAATTTCGTTAATAAATTTAGTTACTCTGTTACTTTGATGGATGAAAATTACACGTATCAAGCATAAAGTAATAAGCATGGTTATTGAGATATTAAATACATAATTACTACTTTATCCTCTATTCTTATGCACATTTTAAGAGTCCGTTCAGTTGGTCTGCATGAGTTGGAGAATTACGGTTATTTTAATTGGAGTTAAGTTGAGTTTTGGAATTGTGCGTTTAGTTGAAAATGATTTTTTGGAGTCATAAAGTGTAAAAACTTGAAATGTGTTCGGAAAAAATATCAATATGGATATTATTTCGTTCATCTCGAAACTTTATGCATTTAAAAAAACAGTTCATTTTGACTTGAAATAACAAAATTTTGAACTTGAAAAGTTACACTAAAAAGTGAGCTTTTAAGTTAGAGTTTGAGATGTGAATTGTGAAACTGACTCTAACTTTTGAAGAAAAAGAAAAAATACAAGTGGAGCTAAATGGTTGGAGTAAACAAAACAAAGGGGCCCTAAGTTCTCTTAAAACTATTAGAAATATAAAAACAAAAAAATTAAAGAAAAACATAAATAAACTCATATAGAAGGACTTAATTTGTAAGCAAACCATATTTCGGGGGATCGGATGTTACGTTTTAAAGTTCAGAGCAGTAAAGCGTTACAAGGCTTGTAATTTAGAAGGAATTTTTGTAATTAATTTCCTTGTCATCTGCACATCGCGTGAGGTTTTCCATAAAAAAATAAAATAAATAAAAAACTATTGGGAGGGGGACAAAAATGTAACTATTTCAAAATTCGGGAAAAACAGATGCTACATTTTGATATTCAAAAGGCAAAATGTTATAAGGGTTGTTGTGGAAATTAGCAAGTGCACAATATTATAAACATGTAATAAAGTTATAAGTAAAATATCGTTCCCACGAAGACTGTCATTACCAATTACCGAAATTATATTAACTCCAACTTTATTTGAATAACCGAAAAGAGATTTTAAATAAAAATAACAAAATAAAATAAAAAGACAAAAGACTCAAAATATTAAAAATCTAGGGTTTCTGATTTTACCAGATTAATCATATTCAAATCCTTTAATTCAATTAATTAACGTTTATTCTCTATGTTGCCAGCGAATGTTACTAATATAATCATTAATCTTTATCAAATATTAACAATTTATTTCACAATAAGCCTGTTATCACCTCTCGGTCTTAAACTCTAAGCTTACCACAATTCATTAAGAACAAAAAATTCATAATGCTACACAAGTTTTATAACTATCTCTAGCTTATGACAATCTCATGGTAGATTAAACAAGGGCTTATTCAATTATCACTTCTTAATCTCATATCAAATACCAAATCATGCAAAAGTTGGCCAGAAATTCACAAGCATTAAACACAGATTAATTACTTTAACATAGAATTGGAATAGAACATCAATAAATCAAAAATAGAAAAACTCAAAAAATCATAATCTGGATATATCGTATCCCAAAAAAAGAAAATTACTTCATAAATAAAAATAGAAATATACGAAATAAAGGTTTAATCATTCTCAAACTACAAAAAAAAAAAAAAAAAAAAAAAAAAAAAAAAAGAAGCAAGAAAACCCAGTTTGAAGGTGTCACGGGTCTCCAAAGCCTTCTCCTAAATTTTCTTCTCCCTCTCTTCTTGATAATTCAAGATAATTTCTCCTTAATTTTATAGAAAACTAAACCTAACCATTAAAATATTTTTTTTCCTTCTTTTTCTTCTTTTGTTTTCGGCTCCAAAAAGCCAAAGACCTCTTGCACGGAGCCCTAGGCTCCTTTTTATGGGCCTCATCCACCACCTTCAATTACTAGGTTTTTCCCTTTTTTTTTTTTTTTTTTCCTCTTCTTTTTCTGCTACTGCAGTTGACGCGCGACAGCACGCCTGGGCCCCGCGGAGTCAGGTGGCGAGCAGCAACTGGCGAGCGCTGGAGCTTGGGCACGTGGCATGCTGGAGTTCGCTAGAGCATGCAAGCGCACGGACGCACGGTAGGATGCGAAGCACCGGATTTGGCATGGCCTGAAGGTGCTAGCACGCAAACGTAGACGCCCCTGGCTGGGCAAATGGAAGGCACTCGCTGATCTAGGCCGCTGCTGAGGCAATTCGATGGCTAGAAAAGCGAGTGGCGAGTGCGTGGATACTCACATGAGTGGTCGATGTTGGCTCCGAATTTTCTTTTGCTATTTTAAATCCTTTTTTTATCACATTTTAGCTCAAAATTTGCTACTTTTAACCCTATTAACATAATTAACTTACAATTGGGATAACATTATAAATTTGGGGGAAATTAAGATAAAATATTAAGATTATAACAAAGATATAAGTTTAAGAATGCTAAAATAACTTTATTTTATAAAGTTATCACACCCCCAAACTAAACATTTTGCTAGTCCTTTAGCAAAAGAAAGAGAAATATAATGAAAAAGAGTGAGTGCTAATTCGGTTTGATTTACACAACATGGCTCAAAGATTTCAGCCTATTTCATAGCTCAAGGAAAAACTCTAAACATCGTGAAAGTTTAGAATTTCAATTCAAATGTTTGCCTTACCTTTCCTTGGATTCTTTTTGTGTGTGTGGGAATGTAACCTTTTACACTCAACCACTCACAACTCTGATCAATTTATGCAAACAAGTGAATTATGATTGATCTGTAGATGAAGAAATTGTCAAACTGCTTATACTTACTTTTCTTATCATTCTCCACTAATGTAGACAAACACATTACTAATGATTATTAGGACTTTTAAGGCTTGTAATGTTAGGCTAGGGTAATGGTAGGATAAGGATAATAATGTGGCTCAAATCACCCTAAACACATAATCATTCTAGGACCTTTGTAGAGCTTTTGCAACACTCTCAATAACAACCCCAAACTTGATTTCAACTTACTTTGTCATCCATTTTTTTTTTTTTTTTTTTTGAGTTACTACACCTCAAATTTTTTTATTTTTTATTTTTAAACAAGGTGTAGTACTTTTTTTTTTTTAATTAACCAAAACAAGCTTTTCACAACTCCACCCATCATCCCAAACTTTAGCATAGCTCAAGATAATTCCTATAATGATCAACATGCTTAAGTTAAAGGGTTGAAAGTTTAGAAATTAATAAAAAGCTAGGCTAAAAGATGTGGGTAACAAAGAATATGTAAACATTATGTTCAAAAAGGTGACTAAGGATATGCATATGTAAAGGTTGGCTTGAAAGGCTCAAACAATGTAAAGATGGCCTAAATCATGTCCTTGGCAAAGTGTGATCTAGGATTTCACCTCAAGTGATAATCAAACAAGTTTTTGAGTTCGACTGAGATCGATGGAGTTACTTAATTCACATAAGCTTTCTCAAAGTAAGCAATATAGTTAAGTGATCAAGGCTATGTGCACAAAGTGTTAAAAGAATAGAAGAAAGAAAAAACGCACACAAGAATCAAGCACACAAACAATACAATATTCATCATTTTCCAAGAACTATAATTAGGTCAATCTATTTGTTATCATTGGCCTTTGATAGTCAAACATAATCAATAATCAAAAAGTTTTTAATTAATTAATTTAATTTATTATTTTTTTATACTTCTACCCCCAAACTTAAAATGTGCAGTGTCTTCAATATGTAAGCAATCATGAAAATAAGAAGGGCTATTGGAAACTTCCTTCGTTGGTGCTTGGCTCCATGAGTTGGCTCATTGACTTCAAAGCTTGTACCTAGAGAAGAAAAACAAAGAAGAAAGATAAAAAGATCCTAAGAATTTAAAATTTACTGGAATTGAAATAAAGCAAGGTAAGAAAGCTTGGGTTGCCTCCCAAGAAGTGCTTGATTTATAGTCGTCGGCTTAACTATGGAGAAGAGCTCATCAAAGAGTGGCTTTCTCCCATAATAGGTGTCACATAACACCACATACGGGTCTTGATTGTTGATGCCCTTAAGCTTGGTTAGATATGATAGAATTTGGCACGTGGCTCCAACAAGACTAGGCTTCGATGTATGTGCTCGGGGAACATAAATGAATGATGCTAATGTAGGTGGATGAGGTAATAGCCACATCGAAACTTCATAGATATGATCTTGGATAATTAATGTGGTCACAATTGATTGGGCACTAGAGACTTCTTCTTGTGATTCTTCTTCTATGGCTAAGTCTTGTATCCCTACTTCACTTAAAGAGTCGTTGTTATGAAACAACTCCAAGTGCTCCTCTCTTTGCGTCAGCTCCTCAAGATGGCAATCTTCAACTGTCTCAATTGGTGCATCAATGGTAGGAGTAGATACTATCAATTCTTAATACTAGAAATCTTGGTCGTTCTGAAAAATATTATTTTCCCAATAATCATGATCGGCCATGTCTTCCAAAATGTAATAGGCTTCGTTAATGGGTCTTTGCAATAACGGGAAATTACCATGTCTACTTTCAACCCAATATCTTGTTTTGTCACATAAACCATTGATAAAATTTTGAAGAATATATTCCTTAGAGAAATCACGATCAGGAAACTTGTTAAGCAAGTCTCTATATCTCCACTAAGTATTGTACATCGGTTAGATATCTTGTTGAGCAAAACTCATGAGAGCTTGTCGATGAGACATCTAGAAGTACCTCAATAAGACAAAAACAAACAAAATTAAAACAAAAGAAAATAAATAATAAATAATTTAAATTTAAAACTAGAGTTATTTGATATCGATATTAGTAAAACAAAATAGTCCTCGGCAACGGTGTAAAAAACTTTCATCACGAGAATCCACCATTGGAGCTTTTCCTTTAAAGCTTCCATTGAACGCCATTGAAGGCTTTCTTCATGCTCTGATACCAGTCAAACGAACAGAAAACAGAGAAAATAGAAAGAGAAAGAGAGTTTAGAGAGAGAAAGAAATATGTGGAATGAGGCCAAATGTGCCTTTCAAATACGTGGAATGAGACAAAAGTGCCTTTCTCTATAAACAGAGCCTTATATACAGATAGATTTTACAACTAATCTGTAACAAACTTTAACAAACAGTTACAACAGATTCTAATTCCTAACTGAATTCGTAACTAACTAGATTCCTATTCGTTACTTTTAACACCTGACTCAACAAATTTGTATGAGACTATGAGTTGTATTGCTCCAAACTATATACTATTAAATAAACCTATTGTATGTTAATTTAGTGGATATTGAGGTTTACAATTGCAAAATTTATATATATATATGTATACATATATTTTTAATCAATTACAGGTTTCCCAATAAAAGAAAAAAACTCTTAATTGTATCTAAGGTTTAAGAAACAATATTGATTTTGTACAGTTTAAGCCATCATAATTTGATCTTACAATCCAACAAATTAACATATTGTTATGTAATTCAAATACGATTATGAGGTAATATGAGGCTTAAAAGGAAATAAATTTTGGAGAATGCTTCTATTATATACTTCTTTTTCTTTTTGAGCTATTGTGGCAGTGCAAGATGTGCTAAGGATTAAAGTTTTAAAAAAAAAAAATGTCATAGGTTAAAACAAGAAGACATTTGTTGAGATACCTGTAGATGTAACTTAACAGTAATTTCACATATGATTTCTATCACAAAGCATAGAATTTAAATCTCTTATCTTCAACTTAGTCTCTGTTTGGTGTTACGGTTGGAATTGAAATTTTTAAGTTAGAGTTGGTTGATTTTTTAAAAACTAGTTATAATTTTTGTTGACTTTTCAGGAAAAAATAAAATTGAGATAAAAATTTAAGTTTGAGTTGGTTTACTAAACGTAACTGTTAAAATATATATATATATATATATATATATATATATATACACTTCTAGTACTCCACTAAACTTTGATTATACTCGAATTTGAATTTTCACAACCGGTCCTCTTTTTAATTTGAGTTTCGACTGTTCTTTTTTAACATTAAAACATGAATCTGATAATTGGTTTTCCGTGTTGAATATATTTCTTTATTTTATTTTATTTTTTATTATTATTTTTTTTTGAACCGTGTCTAATGAAAGTAATAGTTTGTATGTATTTGTATCAATTGGTATTATGCAACAAAAAGAAAAAAAAAATGACATTTTATCAAAAAGAAGAAGAACTAGTCAAAGGAAACCAGTAACACACCGAGTTCATGTGGAAAAGTGAGTCAACCGGACAAAAAAAAAAACGTTAAATAATCGTGTTAAATGGGTTTTTCCTGGTTTTCAATTATGCTTCGAACCTTTTTTGGGTCTACATACAACCCTAAACGTGTAAAATGACGAAAATAACACTCAAAAATATTTGGCAAATTTATGATACGGCAACTCATTAAACCCACTTTACGAGGTTATTGATTGTATTCGAAGAATTTAAATTAAACAGTGTATGACATATATTTAAATATTATGATAGAATTGTTTAAGCTTCGCTTTAATATTAATTTTATAAACGCATGCTTTAGTAATCAAAATTCTACCAATAACTTTTAAAATTTTTCAATAATTCTACTAACTAATATAACTAAAAATCATGTTAAAATGAAGTTAAAAAAATCATGTTAAAATGATTCCATAACCATGATCTAAATCACGTGGAAGTGATAGAACCACCATCATCTAATGGAAGCAAGGAGAGCTTAATCAGGTTCAAATGATAGAACTATCGTGATATAACTGTTGAGAGTTGCATTAAAAATATAAAAAAAATAAGAAAAAAAAAACATTTTGTTATCTTACAGGTGGCTATGATGAATTTCTCACAACCAATCAATCAAAGGGAGCTAATCTAAATATGAAAGTTTTTTTTTTTTTTTTTTTTGGTCTTGCTAAAATTTTTTTTGAAATGTTTTCTCTATTGATTTGTTGATCTTTAATCATTTCGAAAATAACCTTTCCTTCAGTAAACCACTAAAATGAATATTTGGACATATTTGGTACACCTATACTAACACTTCATATTGTATTTTTTTAAAAAAAATCAGACAATCTGTATATTGTATAATTTAATACGAAATCAAAAATTAATACTATAAGGACATTGATATCTAATACGATAGAAAAAAAAATCAAAATCGAAGTTCGGATCAAGTTCCGTGGTCGGGGTGGGGTAGGGTTTCCAAATTGGGTTGAGGTCGGGTTTTGGAATGAGGGTGTTGAGTCGATGTTAGGTCGAGTTTCAATACTAGGGATGGGATTTGGCATCGGGATTAGGGTTGGCTTACGAGACAGGGGTTAGGGTAGTTTTTGGGACAGGGGTCGGGGTCGGTGTTTGGGACTGTGGTTCGGTTCGACTTTCAATATTGGGGTCGACTTTTGGTACTAGGATTGGGTCAGGATTCAACACAGGCGATTGGGTTGAGTTTCGGTATTGGGGCCGAGGTCTGGTTTTGGAACGGGGGTTGGGGTAGGGTTTTGATACCTGGTAGGGGATCTGGTTTCGAGATTGGGGTGAGGGTCAGGTTTCAGGAATAGGGTGGGGGCCAGGTTTAGGGACCGACCCCAACCCCGAAATGTGTTCTCGACCACGCCACAAAACCTAACTGGGCTCCGATGTCAAAACCCAACCCCGACCTTGGTCCTGAAACGTGATCCCTGATAAGTTGGTTTTGCACCAAATTATTGAAGGTCTTTGACTTAGTAACTTGGTAGTTTTACATATTTTTATGTGTTTTTGTTTCTCGTTTTGTTATTTTGTTAAAAAGATGAATACTGAAGCTTTCAAGACAGGAAAGTGAAGAATAAGGAATGCTTGTCCAATTAGCCAGTTTCCAATTCCTGAAAATCCTTGTACTCCAACTTGCCCATTTTCTACCAAAGCCTATAAAAGGACGTGTTGGGGACTCCAGAAAGTGACCTTTTGGCAATGTTTTTGAGAAGCAATCTTAGAGATAGAATCAAGGGTACGGAGAAGAAGAAAACGAATTCCGTACACGGTGAAGAGTTCTTTTTCTCTTCTTTCGATGTTTACAAATATGTTTTATATTTATTTAAATTTTGTTATGAACTAATTTTATTTTTCTAGAGGAGAGATGTAGCCGACACTTGATACTATGTTTTGAATGTTAATTTATTTTATGAGGTTTTTCATTCAATTTATTTGTGTTCTCTCATTCTTAATACTTCTAATTTATTGGCTAGGAGTTAGATGATTTTACATTTAGAATTCGGCACTTGGGAGAGGGAATTTTAAATATTGTTAAGGGATAATACAACCTAGGATTTTGTAGAGTTCGGAAGGCCTATAATTCCTTTTAAGTCGTTTAAAAAGAGTCATAGATTGTAATGAGTTTTTAATTCTAGGTTTTTATAGGGATATCGAAATCGGGTTTTAAGAATACTTTTAACTCAACACTCAAAAGAGGGAGTTGAATACTATAGGATTCTTTGGCTTATAAATTGAGAAAAATTGATTAGTGATAAATTGGCATGAAAAGATATAGTTGACAACTAGGTGAAATCGAACCTCTAGACTTTTCTCATATTAATTTCTTCTCGAATTACTTTCCAAATTCTCTTGTTTGTATTGTTTTTAGTTTTTATATTTTATTATTGTTATTTTGATTGAATTGTCTAAATAAAGTTATAATTATTTTAATTATGGTACTTAGTAAAAATTTGATTGCAATCTCTAAGGACGACTTTCTTACTCACAACTTTACTACTAAAACTTGACACCGTATACTTGCGGTTTTGTCACAATCAATCCTGAATCGGGAACTGAAACCCTACTCAAACCACCGTCTTGAAACCCGACTCAACCCCTATCCTAAAACCTAATCTTGACCCCATTCTCGAAACCTAACCCTGACTATGACTCCCATTTCGAAATCAACCTAGACCCTGATATTGAAACTCGACCCTAACCCCAGCCCTTTCCTAAAACCCAACTCTAGTCCTCACCCTGAAACCCGACACTAGCTCTGACCTTGATTTTGAACCCAACCCCGACATCGATCGCAAATCACAACTCCGGCCATGTTTCGAAATCCGAAGCCGATCTTAAGATCATGACCTAAATTTATTTTTTAAAAGCTCAATTCTTAACACAATACAATATGGTAGCAAATAAACAATGTATAGTGTAGTGTAGTAATGTAATTCGGTGCAAAACCAAATATCATATTATATAACAACAATACAATGTAATACAATCCAATACGATATTCTATAGGGTTAATTTCATTAATAGCACTTGTAGGAATTTTATTATTAAAAATAATACAACTTTTTTTTTCCCTTCATTACTAGTACTGTCACGTCATCAAAGTCTATGATATGTAGGGCCCGACAGCATTTAATGTATGCCAAATTACGTGTTTACCCTCATCTCCCACCAGCCCAAATATCCCTCTCCCTCGCATCCTCCCAAAAAAAAAAAATTCAAACCAACATATATAGTATTTTAGAGAGAGAAACTGAAATTTAGAGAGAGAAAGAGTTACCACTCACCGGAATCGCTCGGAAACAGTTCGAAACCACCACGAAAGCCTTTTATAAACCGCTTGAAAGTCCGTGAACGTTGGAGAATCTTTTAAAACTACCCATGTCGAAACCCACGAAATTGGCTGAGAAAAAAATTACTCCCGAAAAGAGGTCTCTCCGAGTAAAGGCTTCGGCATATAAAAGGCCACCGACCGAGAAAAGTTCTAAAAAACCGGTACCAGAGAGTGAGAGAAGGGTGGTCGAGAAAAGGTTGAAGAGAAAACAGGGGGAAATTGAAGTTAAGGAATCAAAGACGCCGAAAAGTTCCGTAGAAGAGAAGATATCGTAAGTTGAAGAGGTAAAAATGTTGAGGCCATTCCGCGTATGTTGTCATGGACCTCCGTCGATAATGTAAAGTTTGATGATGTGATGTCGGCTTTTATCGCTAAAGAAGAGAAACATGTAATTTATTTACTTTATATATATTTATGTAAGTCATATCATTTACAAGTGTTGGTCATTTATATAATGACCGGGTGGTTATTTTTGTATTTACCATGCTTTTGTTAGATTCAATACTAGTATCGGTCATTTTCATAATGACCGGGTGGTCATTTTTGTATTTATCGTGCCTTTATTAGCTTCAATACTAGTGTCGGCCATTTTCATAATGACCAGGTAGTCATTTTCATAATGACCGTGCCTTTATTAGCTTCAATACTAGTGTCGGTCATTTTCATAATGACCACGTGGTCATTTTTGTATTTACCGTGCATTTGTTAGCTTCAATACTAGTGTCGGTTTTTTTCATAATGACCGGATGGTCATTTTGTATTTACCGTGCCTTTGTTAGCTTTAATAGTAGTGTCGATCATTTTCATAATGACCGTGCCTTTGTTGGCTTCAATACTAGTGTCGGTCATTTTCATAATGACCGGGTAGTCATTTTCATAATGACCGTGCTTTTGTTAGCTTCAATACTAGTGTCGGTCATTTTCATAATTACCGGGTGGTCATTTTTGTATTTACCGGGTGGTCATTTTCATAATTACCGGGTGGTCATTTTTGTATTTACCGGGTGGTCATTTTCATAATGACCGGGTGGTCACAAAAATGACCACCCGGTCATTATGAAAATGACCGACACTAATATTGAAGCTAATAAAGGCACGATCATTATGAAAATGACCACCCGGTCATTATGAAAATGACCGACACTAATATTAAAGCTAACAAAGACACGGTCATAATGAAAATGACCACCCGGTCATTATGAAAATGACCGACACAAGTATTGAAGCTAACAAAGACACGGTAAATACAAAAATGATCACCCGGTTATTATGAAAATGACCGACACTAATATTGAAGCTAACAAATGCACGGTCATTATGAAAATGACCGACACTAGTATTGAAGCTAACAAAGGCACTGTTATTATGAAAATGACCGACACTAGTATTGAAGCTAACAAAGGGACGGTAAATACAAAAATGACCACCCGGTCATTATGAAAATGACCGACACTAGTATTGAAGCTAACAAAGGCACGATAAATACAAAAATGACCACCCGGTCATGACCGACACTAGTATTGAATCTAACAAAGGCATGGTAAATACAAAAATGACCACCTGGTCATTATGTAAATGACTAACACTTATAAATAATACGACTTACATAAATATATATAAAGTATATAAATTACATGTTTCTCTTCTTTAGCGGTAAAAGCCGACATCACATCATCAAACTTTACATTATCGGCGGAGGTCCATGACAACATACGCGGAATGGCCTCAACATTTTTGCCTCTTCAACTTACGATATCTTCTCTTCTACGGAACTTTTCGGCTTCCTTAATTCCTGAACTTCAATTTCCCCTTGTTTTCTCTTCAACCTTTCCTCGGTCACCCTTCTCTCGCTCTCTGGTACCGGTTTTTTAGAACTTTTCTCGGTCGGTGGCCTTTTATATGCCGAAGCCTTTACTCGGAGAGACCTCTTTTCGGAAGTAATTTTTTTCTCAACCAATTTCATGGGTTTCGACATGGATAGTTTTAAAAGATTCTCCAACGTTCACAGACGTTCAAGCGGTTTATAGAGGGCTTTCGTGGTGGTTTCGGACGGTTTCCGAGCAGTTCCGGTGGGTGGCAACTTTTTCTCTCTCTAGATTTCAGTTTCTCTCTCCAAAGCACTGTAGATGTTGGTTTGAATTTTTTTTTTTGGAGCATGCAAGGGAGAGGTATATTTGGGCTGGTGGGAGATGAGGGTAAACCCGTAATTTGACATACATTAAATGCTGCTGGGCCCCACATATCATAGGCTTTAATAACGTGACAGTGCTAGTAATGAAGGGATAAAAAGTGGTATTATTTTTAATAATAAAATTCATGCAGGTGCTATTAATGAAATTAACCCTATTCTATATTACAATACAATACTATGCGCCAAACATGTCCTTAAATAATAACATAACATGATTAATTTTATAAAAAAAAATACACATTTAATATTGTCCTTCCTGCCAATGGGGCATTTCACTGTCAATCACCCAAGGGAATTTGTCCATCAACGTTAAAACGTTACGGTTTTTTTTTAATATTTTTTATATATATATATATATTTTTTTTGTGAACTAGCCTATTATATTTATTGATATTTGATAACTTCAACCTCAAACTTTTAAGTTGAAAAATGGTACATTAATAAAAAGTTTAGTTTGCTTGGTTTAGTTTTTTGGTTTTTTTTTTTTTTGTTTTTTTTTTTTTCCCTGTAAAACTTGAAGCAAATGAAGTAAATGTTAACTTATTGAATTTTTTTTCCTTTTTTTTTTTCTTTAACCTCATTTAACCCACTGGTGTTTTTTTTTTAAGTTGCACTACTGATGGTATTGAACGTTAAGTTTAATTAAAGTTTCATAACAAAAGGAAAAACATTATAGTCCATAAAAATTTGGAAATTTGAAGCTTTTTATGATGAATATGAAACAAATTAAATAGCTCAAAAATATGTAAGAAGTAGAGATGGAGTTAAATACAGATTTACCACTAATGCGAATACTCGTAAATATTTAATTTTGTATCTTGTTCTAAAATACCTCTCAAGCAGCAAATATGCAAACGTTTTATACTCTTGAAAAATGCAAAAGTTTTCAAATCAAAATGTGTTCATAAGTGCAAGGGTTAATTTTTCATATAGCCCCTTGTTAAAAAAAAAGAAAAAGAAAAAGAAAAAAAGTTACTGCATAAAAAATATTTTAGCATATTTTATATCATTATTATTTTTGGTGTCTCTCTCTCCCTCTCTTTCTCTCAAATTGCTTTGTTTTTGTATTTTTTTTTTTTTTCCCTGTAAAATTAGAAGCAAATGAAGTAAATGTTAATTTACTCAATTTGGTTTTTTTTTTTTTTTTTTTTTTTTTTTTTTTTTTTTTTTTTTTAAGTTGCACCACCGATGGTGTTGAACGTTAAATTATATCAAAGTTTCATCACATGTGATTTTTTTTATTATTATTTGTTTTTATTTGATTTTGTTTCTAAGCTTTTCTGGATCTAGGTAATAGTTGCTAAATATTCTCTAAAGTAATTAACTTAATAATTTTCGGGTATTGAGCAATAGACTATAGTTAAACTATTAGTTAGATGTGTTTTTGGAAAAATGATTAGATTGTTTTTGGTCGAATTAAGTTCGTTATCCTACTCTCAGCACCTTCGCTACCTGCTCCGACAACCTCGGTCGCAGCTGTTGGTAGCGGCAGGGAGGTGAGATCAATTTCGTAATGCTAGAATGGTGTTGCAGCTGTGGTTGTGGAGATCTTGTTGTCAGAGGACAACGAATCGAAATGCAAGAATGGTGTCGCTACTATGGCCGTGGAGATCTTGTATTGAAGTAGATAAGTACGAAGTTATTTTCACTGTAACTGGGATTCTTGTATATTTTGATTTCTGGTTGAGTTCTTGCAAAATATATCTTGAACTCTGGTAGAGTATAACTGGGATTCTTGTAGAATAAGTAGTTTACTCTTACAGAATTATGACAGAGTATAACTGGAATTCTTGTAGAATAAGTACTTTATTCTTACAGAATTTATGCAGAATTCTGGTAAAGTATAATAGGGATTCTTGCAGAATTCTAATAGACTATAACAGGGATTCTTGAAAACATCCATGATAAAAATTTAAAAATATTCTAATAGAGGTCATCCATGTTGAAAACTTAAAATATTCTAATAAAGTATACACTATACTCTACTAGAGTCTAGACAATACTTTAATACCGGTGTCGAAATACTCTACTAGAGTATTGTCTATACTCTAGTAGAGTATTTCGACACCGATACTAGAGTATTCCGGCGACCGATGCCAGCGGCCGAAGCAGGATAAAACTGGCCATCAATGTTGAAAACTTTAAGTATTACAATAGAGTATGTACTATACTCTACCAGAGTATGAACAATACTCTAATAGAGTATTCCAGTGCCGGTACCGGTCTCTGGTTGCTAGAGCCGGAGACATCCGGTCATCTATGTTGAAATTGAAAATATTCTAGTAGAATATCCAAAATATTCTAGTAGAGTTTGCATTATACTCTACTAGAGTATGCCAGCAATTGGCACCGGCGGTCGAAGCCGAAGACTTTTGATCATTCATGTTGAAAACTTAAAATATTCTAGTAGAATATCCAAAATATTCTAGTAGAGTATGCAATTTACTTTCTAGCATACTCTACTAGAGTATGCCAACAACCGGCATCGGCAGTTGGAGCAGGTGACTTTCAGCCATCTATGTTGAAAACTTAAAATATTCTAATAGAATATCCAAAATAGTCTAGTGGAGCATGCATTATACTCTACTAGAGTATGCTGGCGTCTGACACTGATAACTGGAACCGATGGTCGGAGACATCCCGCCATCCACATTGAAAACTGAAAATATTCTAATAGAATATGCATTATACTCTACTAGAGTATGCCGACGACCGGCTCTGAGGGCCAGAGCCGGAGATATCTGATCATCTATATTGAATACTAAAAAAATTTTAGTAGAATTTCAATATATTCTAGTAGAGTATGCATTATACTCTACTATAGTATACCGACAACCGGCGTCAGTGACCGGAGTCGGAGACATCCGGCCATTCATGTTGAAAACTAATAATAATCTAGTTGAATATCGAAAATAATATATATGCTATTATAATTGATTTTCTAAGTAATAGAGACAATTTGGGTAAAACATGTTAGATTGACCTTTGACTAGAATTATTTTATGTCATAGTGGTGAAGTGACTAAATTTTATATTATGTTGATAAAGTAGTGCTTAAATTTATGTTATTTAAATGCTTTTCCCAAAAGATTATAATGGTTTCCTTCACATAAAAAGATTATAACGATTCTCTATGTTCTAGAAAATAAAAATAAGAATAAAATTGCAAGACATTAAAAAAAAAAGTATAAATTGAAGTCCCATATTTCTATATATATATATATATATATATAAAAGGTCTAATGGTCTTATCATCGTCCTAGTTTTCAGTTCAGTCTGATAAGTGGGATGAACCTTCTTGAGATCAACTTGAAGTCCCCTGTTGCCCAACTGGTTGAAGTCCCCAGAGCGTTGAAGGAGCGAAGAAAGTGCAGTGTTTATTATTATCCAACTAATTTAGAGAACATCAACGTGAGGAGTCATCGGTCATATTCCTAAAAGCGCGTGGGCGGACTATTTTCTAATAAATGTCTCCCTCTTTCTCGAACCTAAATCTGGAAATAACACTTATTTTTTTATATATTTTTCAATATAAAAATGAGGTTTTTTTTAAGAGCGTTTGGAACTCTAATTAGAGTTCAAGAGTTTTTGGAGTCATCCAGTTATTTTTATTAGAAATAAGTGAATGTTTAAAAATATATGTGTGATTGAAATGTAAATTAAAAATAAACTAACCGTATTTTTGAAAGATATATCCAAATTTGAAAATGGGAAAACTTTTACAAAAAAAGTGTTTTTTTCAAAATTTTCCACCATTCTCTCTTATTGAAAAGAAAAATTATCTTATTTTCAAGCTTATTTCGTGCAGTATCTTTTTTGGAAAAAGAAAATAATTTTTTTTGAAATCTTCTCACAGTGAACAATTTTCAATACCAATTTTTCTCATTCCAAATAACTTTTTGTTTTCAAAAAGAAAATATTTTTACACATCAAAACAGCATCTTATTTTCAAAATGAAAAGTCTTTCCATTTAAAATAAGAAAATTTTCATTTCTGAAAATGGACAATTCATCCAAATGGAGCCTAAGATATTTGAATAAAGTAAAAATATGAACCCTATGCTACGAAGACCTATCCAATTCGAAAATTGGAAATTTTTTACAAAAAAAAAATGTTTTTTTTTTTCAATCTTTTTCATCATTCTCTCATTTTGAAAAAAAAAAATTTATTTCATTTTCAAAATTAATTTGTAAAATACTCTTTTAAAAAAAGAAAATATTTTTTTTAAATATTCTCATAATACACTATTCGCAATATAATTTTTTTCTAATTCCAAACAACTTTTTGTTTTCAGAAAAAAAAAATATTTTATACATCCAAACACCATCTTATTCTCAAAATAAAAAGATTTTCTAATTTAAAATAAAAATATTTTCCTTTTCGAAAATGGACATGTGATCCAAACGGAGTCTAATGTATTAACAGAAGAATATCAACATAAATATAACTTCATTACATTACATTCATTATTGTGAGTATTTTGACACAAAAATCATCTTATTTCGACCTTGAAAATAAAATAAAAAAAAAGTTATAAATCGTTAAAATTTTAAGTTCAATCAGTGAACCAAACACAAGTTTAGTAAACAAAAAACAAAAAAAAGAAAACTTTCAAAACTCTCACTAGGGTTGAAGAATCAAATGCAGTCTTAATTTATTAATATTAAATAAAAAGGTCCGTCCTTCCACTCAAAAAATAAAATAAATAAAATAAAAAATTGTTGTTGAAACGCGTTAGTCGTCGTAGCTCACACGCTCGCCATTACCGTGAAGCGCCCACATACGGACGTCCTTTTCAATGGGTTTTAAATAAAAAAAACACCATTTGCGCCACAGATATATATATATATATATGTATGTATATAAATATGAGTAAAACCTTTCAAATCCTTTTCAACTCTCCCTTGTAGCGCGTTTCTTTGACGCTCTACTTATTATTATTGTCAACATTTGAGTGTGGGCGTCCTCATACCACTACCGGTGGACTTTTTTCTTTTCTTTTCTTTTCTTTTTTCCCTATATTTTTTATTAGTGAAAATTATATAAATAACTACATATATATTTTTTTTCATTTATTGATCAACATGATACAAATTTTTTATTTTTGACTAACATAACTTAAATTTTAATTAATTTTAGTTTAATTTTATGTCATGTTGGTCTAATATTAATTTTTTTTATATTATATTGATGTAATAGTTTTTAAATTTATGTTATTCAGATACTTTCTCCATAAATGGTTCTTGTTCAAGAACATCTTACATAACATCCTCAGTGAGATAATGATACAACAAACTTTTGTTGTTGAGCAAAATAACAAAATGTAATATTATTGGCAAAATTCGGAACCAAAACCATAACCTCAATCAAGAAAAAACAAAAAAGAAACTCCCAACTTGTTAAAAGTCGTTTTAGACATGTCATTCAAAGCTCGATTTGATTTAAAAATAAAAAGTAATTATAATTTGCATTACAAAAACAACAACTCATATATTTTTGTGTCAAAATCATTTTTTATCCATAAGTTGAGAGCCAGTTTTTAGAGAGAGAGAGAAACAAAAATAATCATTTTATTAAAAAGGTCATAATTCTTTCCTTTTTCAGTGTTTTTAGAGAGAAGAAACAAAAATAACCCTTCTATTAAAAAGGTCTCGACTCTTTCCTTTCTCAGAGTTTTTTTTTTTTCATAAAACAAAAATTTTAATCGATTTGAAAAATGTAAGAAGATCACATATTACTAGCTTGTGACAATACAAGGTATTAACTATATTATATCTGCTGAACTTCATTATTATTTTTAATTTTACTCGTGATCAGCACAACAAAAATTACCTGGTGTCCTCAATCATATTGATTTTTCTATGCAACAGTCATGACAAATTGGTCTGCACACCGAACTATGTCCAATCCAAAAATTGACCTGTTTCTTTCATGTTCATTTCAGATCAATTCAAAATTGACTTGCATCTCTTTTTTTTCTAACACTAACTCGTGAAATTTGTATCATTTTTAAATTGAAATGCCGTGTCGTGACTCATATACACCAACTCAAATGAAATTAAAAACACTATCAATAGACATAATACTGAACCATTAGATATTTATGTAATTCTGTTTAGCTGTCAAAAAAAAAATTTATTGGAAATGATTCAAAAATGATTTAAAGTAAGGTACGGTAGACTTGTCCAGCAAAACTAAAAATTGACTTTTTTGGGGAGTTTCTAATAAAGCATGCTGACACTCGTATACTAGCACAATCTTCTTTTAGTCAAATTAAATTTTTTTTTTTTGAATAAATCTTCTTTTAGTCACTTGAGAAAAGGCCAAGTCATTCATTGTCAAACTCCTCTAAGCAGAAATTAAAAATAAATAAATAAATAAATAAATGTTATGCGCGTTAGGTTGTCATTCAACTTGTCACGAAGCAAAACACGGGGGAGACACACACGCCCACCTTCGGTTTGTACTTTATATATACATTACTCAATAAAGTTAGTTTCTTATCCTTCTCTCTCTCTCTCTCTGTGTCTCTCTCTCTCATGCCTCCAATATCTCTCTCTCTCTCTCTCTCTTGAAATCCCCCAATTCTCAGAGAGTGATTTTCGTACCAGAAAATTAACCGTTGGTTTCACTGTCCATTTTTAGAATTGTGGATATAAATTCGGTTTTTCCGAGGTGTTTCCAACTTGGGTTGTCGAGGAAAAGCCCCTCCTTGTTCGCACAAACTAGCCGCAGAGCAATTTCTGTCGGATATGGGTCTCATAATGTCTAAAAATATTGCCAATTTCATTGTCTCTTCTTTATACCACGAGAAACTAGTTCCCGTTCCTTTCAAGAGCATGGTCTCCATGGTTTCTCGCTCCGGTAGGCATTTGCAGCGCTATGACGAGGGTTGTCGCCAAGTCGTTGGGTATGCTCTCTTTTTCATTTTCTCTCTTTCCAAACATGCTTTTTCTGTGTCTATTTTGAAGATTTTTTGGGTTAAATCTTCTAGGTTTTGAGAATTTTCAAGTGGGGATTTGTTGGATGGTTTAAGCTTTTGGTCTTAATTATCTAATTCTCCATATTGCTGACCTTTTCCTTCAAAACATTTTAAAAAATAAAAGTTGTTAGACAAATTCTTAATTATGTGAAACTTTGTTGAAATTATGCAGATGCATACCGTACAGATACAAGAAAACCGATGAATTTTCGTCGGTGGAGGAATTAGAAGTACTTGTGATAAGTTCACAAAAGGGTCAAGGATTGATGTTCCCAAAGGGAGGTTGGGAAGTTGATGAATCCATGGAAGATGCTGCTCTAAGAGAGACACTCGAGGAAGCTGGTGTTAGAGGCATAGTTGAGGTTAGTATTTGCAACCCAAAAAAAAAAAAAAAAAAAAAAAAAAAAAAAAAAAAACCCCTCATCTTTTCTTCTTCATTTTGAATTTTGATGAAGAAAAGACAAAAAAAATAAAAAAAATAAAAAAAATAAAAAAAGAAAATGGAATTTTCTGAGTCGTTTGTTGTCTTGTGTACTTTGCAGCGTAGGTTGGGTAAATGGCGTTACAAGAGCAAAAGAGGTGGCAAACTCCATGAGGGTTACATGTTTCCTATGCTTGTTCAGGAGCAATTAGACCAATGGCCTGAAAAGGATTTAAGAAAACGCAGATGGGTATGTATTTATCATAAGCTTCTTTTTCCAATTTTCGGAGAAAGTTTTAAACCGCCAGATTTAGAAAAATAAGATAATTTTTTTTTTTTTTTTTTTTTTTTGAGTGTTTGTGTGAAGATTCCGTCTTCTAAATGATTGTTTGGCATTTTGGCAGATGTCTGTTGCTCAGGCTAGAGAAGTATGTCAACATTTGTGGATGAAGGAAGCCTTAGATGAATTAGTCCGTAGACAAACGCACCTTAAACAAGATGAAGAGAAGGATGAAACAATATGTTGTAAATAGAAACGGTGCTATAGAACAACTTTTTCGGTTCTTCACCTCAAGGGGCGACGAATTTGCGAAAGTAAAATCGAGGCTCTCCGTGAGAACTTGAAACAACAATTAGCGCAGGAAGTCGGAGAGAAGATGGTGTTTTTTTTTATTTTTTTTAAATTTTTCATGCCTTCACAAGTGTCGGTGGTTGTAACTCCGTCTTTGAAATTGTCGAGTTTCCTGTGTGTTAAACAGAATGTAGTGAGATCTTGGAAGCAGAAGCATGTTGCAGATGTACAAATTCTGATTCATTCTTTCTATTCAATTTATTGATTGTGATTCTTTTCTATTAACTGCTTTCTTTGTAGTCTCTTTCTAATTTCCAAACACACACCTTGCCTTTAATTTTTCTTAGAGCACATCTCATGAATTTAAAAAATAAGAAATTAATTTACAAAAAAAGAAATTAAAAATTAAATTACCCGAAATCAAATTCATAATTTAATTGAAGTGTTTATTGATCTATCAAAAATCAAGTTAACGTGTGGAATTAAGTTCTTATTCTGGAAGCATCGAGAATATCATTCTACTGTTTAGTTTGTCATGAAATTGGAAGTATCCAGAATAAAATTATTGTAGTCACAAAAATATCCTTATATGAAAAGTAAATATTATATAAAAATAGTATGTTTAATTTTGTATAATTTTGATTCTTAAACTTTTATTTCATAATTGGAATATTTCTAATATTGAAATATTGTTATAATAGTCTAAAAATTAACGGAAATAAATATTATAGTAATATTTTAACAGTTTGGTGACATTTCTTGTTCTTCTTTTCGTTCTTGGAATGATCATATACTATTAAAAATATGGTTACAGTAGTTATTTCTATTAATTTTTGGACAGAATTCACAATTAGCACAACTTTTTGACCAAATTACTAACAGACTTCATCTAAAAAATTACGAAAAAGACTATTATAACAACATTTTAATACTTTAAGGGCATTCTAGTTACGATAAAAAGTTCAGGAAAAGTTGTATAAGGTTAAAACTAAATGAATAATTTATTCAAATTAAAATAAGAGTTATATTTGATATAGAGATTTTATTTTATTTATTTCTATCTTTTTTAGGTAAGATAGAGAGGTTAGTTAGTTCCTATTGATAGTGAAAAATTTAATTCGGGAGGTTATAGGTGGAAGATAAATTCTCTCTTATCAAAGAATTTAATTTATTATTTTAAAATGTGACTCACGTTATTTACTTCATAAATACAAAAGTAAATTAAGAACTTATTCCCTTTTCCAAATTAAATTGTGATAGAGCAGGATTCGTACCTAAGGCCCGTTTGGTTGTTAGTTCGGTTTGAATTAAATTATACTTTTTTCATCATGATTTTTATCTTTTTCTGAAAAAAAATTTTATTTTTTCTAAAAAATTACTATTAAAACTTCAAAATCTTAAACTAAACTCATTCACCAAACACCCCTTTAGAAAGCTATACAAGAATAATAAAACAAGTTTCATGTTTTTTTATTTATTTATTATTATTATTATTTACAAAGATTATATAGGTAGTGCAAGTCTTTTTGACGTTTAATAATGAATTTATAAGCACTTCTGTATCATGATCAATTTTTTAAATGTGAATGCTTATATATCTGATGGTTAAAAAGTCATGACAGTAAAAAAAAAACTTGCTTTACAATAGGGTAAAACAATGGTCCCTATCGTGGAAGTACCCTCCTTATCACTGATGATGCCAAAACCAATCACGAAAGCCTTAGAGGTATATACCCAAATATGCTTTTCTGCTGGCAGATGCAATAATTTAATATGTGAGGTACTAAGATCTTGTTTGGTCATAAGTTTGGTTCAAATTTTTTTTATCTTTTTTTTTTTCAAGTTTTTGTCGTTTTTTTAAAAAGTTTTTTATTTTTTCTGAAAAGTCAACAAAATTTACTATTTAAACTTATAAATCTTAACTCAAATTTACACACCAAACTCTTTCTAAGAATAAATAAGGAGATTTTTACTATGTTGAATTTTTTTTTTCTTTTTCCTATTTTACCCTTTTAGTAAGATCTACTTTCTCTCTCCTCAATTACTCTCTCTCCTCTCTCTCTCTCTCTTGGTCTGAATATACCTTTCTCTCTCCGACGGGAGTTTTGCCGTGCCGATGGATGACGCAACGGTGGGATTGTCGCCGTTTTCTCTCTTCGACGTTGGATTGTAAAAACGCCGTCACGGTCAGATCTCTGCTTCTCTGGCGGTGAGGTCTCCGGGACTTCAGCGATCTGGGTTGGCAGACGGAGAACCAACCATTGTCATTCCCAATCTATAATTCTCGGACGACGAGATCCTTGCAAAAGCCGCCGCAACTCACAAACCGCCGGAGTCCCTCACTTTCCATTGCGATCTGGGATTGTTGGTTTTCTGTTTTGCAGGTTGAATCGCCGGAGTCGCGAGATCCCTCGCGTGTTTTCTTCTCCTGCAGCTCGGGATATCCACCGCGATCTCTTCTCCGGTGTCGACGGCAATAGCGATGGCGACGGCGACAACAGACAGAGATTAGAGAGGGAGAGAGAAGTTTCGCGCCAGAAGAGAGAGGTTTTGTTCGCGATGGCGAGTTACGCAGTTCGGCAGCACGACGACTATGGGCGACAGTGACAATGGGAGACGGCGCTTGCGACTGTGGCATCGGTGGTTTCGGAAAGTTCGGGTGTAGGTTTTCATTTGGGATTGAATTTGGGGCTGATTTGAAATTACCTTTTTTTTTTGGGGCTTTCTTGTTAAATAAGAAATTTATTAAAGAAAAATTTTTTTTGGGTATTTTGTCATGTATTTATCTATTTATACTTTCTCATCTCAAAATGAAAATAAAATAAATCTTTTTGGATTATTTTTTTGGGTAAAACTACGATAAAGTCTTTTTATATAGTCTATCGATAGAGTTTATTTTTAAATAATTGAGATATAATCAAACGGATGAGATGTTATTTGTGTATAGTAATTATTATATATTTTACCTTATAGTAATATTTGATTAAGAAATTAAAAAATAATAAATTAATAAATTAAAAAAAATCCACCTTCACTGGTGGAACGTTTGGGGGAAGAAGAGGTTTCCATCGTCGGGGTCGAGAAGGAGGGAGGGACTGGGTTGGTCAGCGTCGGCGTCTGCGGGGGGTGGGATCTGTCGGGGTTAGGTAGGGGGCACCTGGGCTCGAGCGCCGAGGGGGCTACTAGACTCGTCAGTATCAAGGGGGAAGGGGGCAGATCCGGTAGGGCGAAGTGGGGGTCCGTTGTCGGTGTCGGGAAAAGGAAAGGGTTGGCCTTTTATTTTTATTTTTTAAAATTTTTTATTTATTAATCTATAATAATATGATGTAAGATTTATGATAATTATCATACACAAGTAATATTTTAACTGTTCGATTATATCTTAATGGTTTAAAAATTAACTCTATCGATAAGATATATGAAAAGAGTTTTATCATAACTTTATAATATTTACAAGAAAATATTATATTTTCGGATTTTCAATCCAAAAATTAAGTATTTACAAGAAAATATTGGATTTTCTTTTAATCTTTTTGTTTATATAATTTTCTTATTGAAAATATTATATTTACAGGAAAATATTGTAATTACTAATTAAAATATTATATTTACCAGAAAATATTGTATTTTTGGATTATTTTCTTATTTACAAGAAAATATTGGATTTTCTTATTTAAAATAAAATATTTACAAGAAAATAAGGGATTTCCTTACAAATTATACTAATATACTAAAGAAAATGGGGTTTTTCCTATTCCTTTTACAGTGTTCTTACAATTCTGTCCTTCCACCTATGTGGAATTTCGGTTGCTACAGTGGAAGGACGCTTCTGCCCTCCCTTCTTTCTCTGCCGGTTGGGCTGCCTACAGTGAATGGACGGTTTTGTCCTTGACTCACTGTGATGATGATTTTGCCCTCACTGCTTAGTCTACCCATCATCTCTCCACAGTGGGTGGACCTTTTTGCCCTCCAAACCCTAATGTCTCCTTCTCTTTCATGCTTCTGCCGCCCATTGTGTAATGTCATTTTCTCTCTCTACTATTGATGTTCTAGCTCTCTCTCTCAGAAACCGTATTTACTCTCAGATATATAATCTCTCTCTAATTTCCTCTTTTCTTCATAATGTCCAATTTTTTTCACCATTTTTTCTCCTTTGGCTTTCCTGCTCTCTCGCTCTCCTATTCTTTTTTTTTTTTTCAATGGACACTGCTCTCTTTTTTTTTTTTTTTTTTTCCCGCTTCTCTTCTCTCTTTCTCTTTCTCTCTTTTTCTTTTTCTTTTTTTTTTCTTTACTGTCTTCTTCCTCTGCCTCTCTCCATCATCTTCTTTTCTCTCTATATACTGAAAAAAAGCAAACCAAGCCATGGTCATTGATTCACTGGGACGAGAACAGGGACAAATATAGGAACAATGAAGGAATCCATTTCTACCTTTTTTTTAATCCCACTTTTACTTTTTTTTTTTTTTTTTTTTTTTTTTGAACTCTTCCTTTAAATTTGTATATCATTTACAAAAATTTTTATACGACTTCACACGTGCGCACGAAGAGCGCGTACTCGAACTAGTTAAAACTAGAAAATTATAAGCTAAATATGATATTTTTTAGAAAATAAATTGATTTACTTACTGAAAATAATATATTTACAAAAAAAAAATAATGGATATTCTTGCAAAAAATAATATATTTCAAGAAAATAATGAATTTTCTTTTAGAAAATTATAAGGTAAATATAATATTTTCAAGAAAATATTGGAATTTTTTTTTATTGAAAATAACATATCAAAAAGAAAAATAAAGGATTTTCTTACTAAAAGTATTTTCTAGTTGATTAGAAATAGAAAATTATAACGTAAATATGATATTTCTCCTTACTGAAAATAATACAATTACAAGAAAATAGTGGATTTTATTACTAAAAATGATATATTTTTAAGAAAATAATGGTCTGTTACAAAATTATAAAGTAAATATGATATTTTCAAGAAAATGTTGAATTTTTTTTTTGGCTGAAAATAGCATATTTTCAAGAGAATAAAGGATTTTCTTACTAAAAGTATTTTTCTAGTAAATTAAAGTTAGAAAATTATATTATAAATATGATATTTTTCATATATATATAATACAAGAAAATAATGGATTTTCTTACTAAAAATAATGGATTTTCTTACTAAAAATAATATATTTTCAAGAAAATAATGGATTTTCTTCTAGAAATTTATAAGATAAATATGATAATTTCAAGAAAATATTAGTTTTTTTTTTTTTATACTAAAAATAACACATTTACAAGAAAATAATTTATTAAGATTATTTTCACTTCACAAATAAGATATAAAATGAAAAACTGTATTTACTAAGATTATTTTCACTTCACAAATATCTATTATATATCATTTTTCTGATTATTTTTCTTTTTTCTTTTTTAATTTTTCTTCCTTTGTAAAATAATTTATATTTATATTTAAAACTAGCCCCAAATTATGCAAAATCCTAAAACTACCCCAAATCCCTAACCCAAACCCACTCGAAGTTTCCCTTAAAAAAAAAAAAAAAAAAAAAAAAAAAAAAAAAAAAAAACCCATGTAGAGGCCGTCGCCGGAGAGAAGACGACAAGCTCGAGCAGCCGGTGGGGGATGGGTCACAATTCCTACCGTCGTGTGAGGTCGCTCTCGCGAAACAGATCGAAACTAGCAAGCCATCGCAGCGAGATCGTGATCCACGTTGCCTGTGAAAAAGCCACTGCGATTTCACGATTCTAGCAGGTGCAAGGCCGGCCGTCGAGGGCTCCTTCTAGTGGCACCGCAATTTCGCCCTGACGGAGTTGCGATCCATGTCAACTGCAACAATACCGGAGTGCAGAGTGACGGCGACGGGGAAGGCACGTGTTTTGGGAGAGGAGAAACGATAGGGGGGTATTTTGGAAATTTTTAAAATTGGAAACTAAATTATGCTATAATTTTTGCTCCCTTAAAAATTAGGGTAAATATGTGATAAAGTCTCATTAAAAATTAGGGGGGGTGTCGAGGGAGGGGGGCCCCTTGGTGTCTTCACCAATGTCGGGGGGGGGGGGGGGGGGGCCGGTTGGCTGGTAGAGAAACCAGTTTTTTTTTTTTCAATTTTTTTTTAATATATGATATTATGAGTTAAAGCACATTAGAGTTATCATATACAATTAATATCTTAACCATTCGATTAAATTATAATAATTTAAAAATGAGTTCTACCGATATGGTATATTAAAAGGGTTTTACCGCAGCTTTACCCTTAAAAATTATGCTATAATTTTCCATCCCATATATAAATTATGTTATTTTCCTCTTTTTCTCTAAAAAACTACAATTTTAAATGTTAGATTAATTTTACAACGGTTAAATATGTACATCCATGTTAAAAATTATGCGTTTCCAAAAAATCCATAAAAACGTAAAAACAGGTCAATCCAAATCAAACTGGACCGAATTGTTATTTTTTTTAGATTATTTGTCGAATTTGATCTTTTTTTTCTTGTTATTTTGATTAGCGGTTTTTGGAAGCAACCAAACTGACCAATACTCCTTCCAGAAACATACGTATACAATTATATGAATTTTTACAAAATATTTGAATGTGTTGTTTCACGTTATTCGGTTGTACTAGTGACTTTTTAACTTGGATACTGGTTTGTTTTAAAACTTTGGATAGTTAACCTTAGGCATTCTCTATTTTGAACCTAGATGGTGAACTTTAGATGTTATCTTCGTTTTAAAAGTGAACAATATTATAATGTTTGTAATTTTGGATGTTATCTTTATCTTTATAAATTAACAAATTATAATGTTTATGAAATATTAAAAATAGTTTTTAGTATGAAGCCTAAACTATCTAAACCATCCAAACCGATTATCTTAAATTTGGTTTAATTTGGTTTTTCATTAAAATATCAAACTGCACCCCAAACTATCAATAAGAAAATATATATATATATATATATATATGTGTGTGTGTGTTTTTAGTCTGGTTAGTGATTACAAAAAAAAAAAAAAAAAAAACCGACCACGAACAACTCCATTAAAATTCATAGAATTGTTCCATTTATATATTAAATAATTGAAAGATTAATTTAACTTCTAAAACTCTAGTTTTTGTTGATAGTGAAAAGGTACACTAGAAACTCTGCGTCATATTGGTAGAATCTCCACATCAAATAGTAGTATAAGGCACAATCTTCACACACTCACTTATTCGATCAGAGTACTAGTAGAATGACATTAATGTAATATTTGGTATATCGATTCAAACTCATCTAAATTCACATAAATATGTATAAATTCACCTATAGCTCCCTCAAGCCCCCCTCGACTATTTCTTTTTCTTTTTCTGTTTTTTTCTTTTTTATACTTTTCTATTTAGCCTTCCACCCTTAACACTTAAAAGTAGCATCAAATACGAGTCACATATCAGCTAGGAGTGAGGATTTTAAGTGGTATATAAGTACTACAAGTTCTCTTCTAGTAAACAATTACCTGAAAATTGTAACTTACTAGGATTTAATTATGGATCCACTATTTTCCTCCTTCTGAAAGCTCTTGTAGTCAATTCGTCTCATGGGATTGTGTTTGTTACTTGTTTCTATGAATACCAAAACAAGGGTAGCCACGAGGGCTGTTGGGGTCAGACGTCATCTCCCCATAATGTCAATGAACGGTGAACGATTAACCACGACAAATTAAGTGCTCCTAATCTCGAACATTTGGGATCGGCCCAACGAACGATTACCACTAGCTTGAAAAGTGACGAACGACGAATAGTGGTCCTCGACCATTTGGTCTCAGTTCCTTTGAGGCCCATAAATTTACCAAGTGTGGATCGGGATGGCACTTGGCTCAATGGAACGAACGATGAACAATTCTCAACCATTTATTGGTCAATTACGGATGATCGATTCATCATCCAGCATTCATATTCAACGAACAAAGAACAGTAAGAGATCAGTCTTTATAACTGTTAGGCTCACGATCAATCATGTCATTGTGGCCCATGTCCTAGTACATGTTCCAAATTATTCAGGTAGTGGGGAACAGCCCACTATTATCATGTGGGTCCAGACCCATAATCTTCCCTCTATAAATAAAGGAATATCCTTCTCATTTAGGGGGGGGGGGGGGGGGGAGCATTGAGTTTTACTGTTATTCTGCTAGAATATACCTAGAAACTGTAACCTTTTGTACTCAAAGTTCATATAGTATAACTACAGACTCAGAGGACGTAGCACAATTCCAACGAATCTCTCTAAATTTCGGTGTTACTATCTTTTACTGCTTTTATCTCAATTTATTGTTTACATTTTCCGATTATGATTGTTTTATGATTCTCATATGTGATGTTCAAAAACCCTAATAATTTATGTTGTTGATTTTATTACGATCTAATCCTGGTTGAAATTTGACCGTAAATTCCTAGCATCTATAGTTTGGCGCCCACCATGAGGCCCTTGGCCATCATACACCAAAGTTTCATTAAGCAACCATGTCGAACAACCACGAACAGCAGGTGGAACCACCACAGAACATTCCCAGTACTCAGCTGGAAGCTTCAACATCCAGAGGAAACGCCTAGATCACCAACCTAATGCATTTAATTGAAAAACTTGCCCAGAAGAACAATACACAAATGGAAAGCATAAGTGTGGAAAATCAGACCCTAAAAAGCCAGTTGGGCACAATGACCACACATGATCCCTACTCGTATTACTACAACCCGTACAAAGGATACTCAATGGGAACGAGCACCTGGGACTGGCAGTAAGCCACACCCTACTATCCTCAAGGGACGCGAGCGATCTCTCATAACCCCGTGGCTCCAATGCATCCTCTGTCCACGCTAGGGAACACCCCATCAATGAACGACAGAAGAACGCAGACCCAACCAGCACCTGAACCTAGTTCCTATACGAACAAGTCCTCAACTCGACGCTCGAGCCAAAACTACCGCCACAGCCAAAGGGTCCTGTTCCTCCAGGAACGATGAACATCGAAGCAATGATGCGCAATATAATTTCTGAGAATTTAGGACATTAGATATGCAAATGGAACAGCGGTTCACTTCATAGCTCTATAAGGTAATGAGTTCAACTCCAGGGTTCGATGACCTTGCACGCGGGGTCTGTGAGACGCCCCTGACGCAGCAAATCACGAGCACACCTATTCCCAAATTTGGTAGCATCTCCTTTCCAAGGTTCGACAGCATGTCGGATTCCCATGACCACCTACTCCAGTACAAACACGTTGTGCAATCGATGAACATCCCCACTGGCATGCTTGATGATATGATGTGCAAGCTCTTTGCACAAAGTTTGAAGGGTCCTGCCCTTCATTGGCTCTATAATCTCCTTCTCAAATCTGTTGATTCATTTGACGAACTCTCGCTAGAATTTAGGAAGAGCTATTCTGTCCACATTCAATCTGGAAAGACCATAACGAACCTATGGGGAGTGGTCCAAGGACCAAATGAAATGCTACATGCTTACATAAGGTTCTTTAGCGAAGCAATATCTGAGATTTCAGGGTTAGACAATGGAACGGCTAGAAAAGCACTCAAGAAAGGCATGAGGCACATGTCTCTCTTCAAAAATGAGATTTGTGCCAAATATCCGCTAACCATTCAAGATGCTATACACCGAGGCAAATGATCCATTGACTTGGAAGAAGAAAATGAATGCGTTGAATGAGAATTAGCATGAACCCGAGAGGAGGAGACAAAAGCTCGCGAGGAGCACAAGGAAAGAATGACGAGGCATGAACGTACGTGGATGCCCCGCCGCAATGAGTCTCGTGATGATCGATCATTGAAGCGTGAGCAAAAGCACCCTTTGTCACCGCCCAAGTATGTTCTCAGGATCAGCCTTTCAGAGCTTGTTGCTCACTTGAAGGGCCAAGACTACTTTACTTGGCCAAATAAATTACTAGAAAATCCCGCCAAGGACATGACCAAATAATGTGAATTCCGTAAGGATCACAGCCACCACACTATCGATTGAAGGGCTCTGCAAGCCGAAGTTGCCGAGCTACTGAATAAGAGACATTTCAGATAGTTCCTTACCGACAAAGGGAGAGAGACATACAGGCTCGGCAACGAGTCCAAAGAGCGAAGGATTGTTCAACAGATCGAAGACACCATCACCGCCGCCTGTTCGAAAGTCCATCAATGTCATTTGCGGGGGCTCATTGTTCAGCGGAGACTCGATAACAGTGATCAAAGCTCACCAGAGGAAGGCCCTATAGTCCATAGCATTCATCCTTCCAGACGACATGGTTGAGCGTTCGATCACATTCCACAGCAGCGAGGCCACGAACCTTAGTCGGCTGCACGATGATATGTTGGTTCTTACGCTGAACGTATCGAACTATGAAGTAAGCAGGATCCTGGTCGACAATAGGAGTTCGGTCGACGTATTTTTTCTATCGACCTTGTGAGAGATGGAGATAGACGAGTCCGAGATAGAGAAATCGACCATGGTGCTCATCAGATTTAACTGAGAATCGACTGCCGTCGTTGGTAAGATTAAACTTCCAGTTTTCACTATAGGTGAAAACAAGATGACCACCTTCTTGGATCATGGATTGCCCATCGGCGTATAAAATCATCCTTGACAGGCTATAGATCCATGCCATGAAGGCCGTAACATTCACCAACCACCAGAGAATCAGATTTTCCACCAAGAGAGAAGTTAGAGAGGTTAGAGGAAACCAAGAGATCGCACGAACGTGTTGCCTCAGTTCCATGAAGTTGAAGACTGATGATTGCTTGTAGCAATCACAAGCAGAAGAGGGGTCAACCAATCGCTCACAGCCAGACATCGAGCAGTTGGATGGGATTCAAAATGACACCGATAGGCTCGAGCGGCGAGTCAATGTTGACTCGATACTCGACGACACCATTCGAATCCAGTTAATCAGGTTTCTCAAGGACAATCGAGATTGCTTTGGATGGTCACACAGTGATATGCCAGGCATTGATCCTGCTATGACCACTCATCTACTCAACGTTAATCCCAACCATAAAACTAGTCAAGCAGAAGAACAGAAGCTCGGTATCTAGTGTAATTAGATCATGAATGATGAAGTACATAACCTAATCGAGGCAGGATTCATAAGAGAAGTTCACTTCCTAGACTAGCTAGCAAACGTCGTCAGAGTAAAGAAGAAGAACGGGAAGTGGAGGGTATGCATCAACTTCACTGATCTAAACAAGGCATGTCCCCAAGATAGATTCTCATTGCCTCATATCGATTGTCTGGTGGACGCGATCGCCAGCCACGAACTTCTATTATTCATGGATGCATTCTCGGGATACAACCAAATCCTAATGCATCCATACGATCAGGAAATGACCACCTTCATCATGGAAAGGGGAATATACTGCTACAAGGTGATGCCGTTAAGACTGAAGAACACCGATGCAATGTATCAAAGGCTCGTCAATACGATGTTTGCTGATCACCTAGGCAGCACGATGGAGGTGTACATCGATGACATGCTGGTCAAGTCATTGCGAGCTGGGGACCACATCAGTCACCTGGCTGATTGTTTATCAGTACTTTGATAGTATAATATGCACCTTAATCCTTACAAATGCTCTTTCGGGGTCTCATATGGGAAATTCTTGGGCTATCTCATTACCCAGTGAGGAATTGAAGTGAATTTCGATCAGATAAGAGCAATCAAGAACATGCATTCACCAAGGAATAAAAGATTCAGAAGCTCGCTGGCCGAATCACAGTGCTCAATAGGTTCATTTTACCCTCGATCAATAAGTGCCTACCATTCTTTAAGTTGTTGAAAGGCAATAAGAAATTCGAATGGACCGACGAGTGCCAGAATGCCTTCAACAAGCTCAAAAGGTATCTATCCACTCCTCCCATCTTGGCTAAGCCTCTAATTGGAAAGAAGCTGTTTTTGTACTTGGCAATGATAGAGGCGACCGTCAGTGTGGTCCTAGTTCGAGATTCGAACAACGAGTAATAACTAATCTTCTACATTAGCAAATCATTGCTCGATGCCGAGATAAGGTATCTAATCTTTGAGAAGTTGGCTCTTGCCTTAGTCACCGTAGTACGAAAATCGAGGTCATATTTTCTATGACACTATATCATGGTGATCACAACATATCCCTTGTGAGCCATTCTCCACAACCCAAACACATCAGGGCGTTTGACTAAGTGGGTAGTCAAACGAAGCGAGTTTGACATCAAGTATAGAGCACGAACTAGCTTAAAGTCCCGGGTACTTTTTGATTGCATTGCTGAATTAAACCCTGATCTTCCACAAATGAATGATAAACCTGAACAACCATGGACCCTAATGGTCGATGGAGTGTCGAACATGAAGGGCTCGGGCATAGGAGTCTACATCAAGTCGCCCAATAATAAGATCATCAAACAATCATTCCGGCTAGGATTCAACGCTTCCAACAATGAAGTAGAATATGAAGCTCTGATAGCCAGGCTACGATTAGCAAAGGCAATTGGGGCTTGCAGGCTCAACGTTTAAAGTGATTAATAGCTTATCGTGAACCAAATATTTGGGGAACACACGGTGAAGTATCCTAGGATGGAATCCTATCTGGCGGTTGTACAATCCCTCAAAGTTCATTTCGAGGAATGCACCATCGAGCAGGTTCCACGAGACTCGTACACCCAAGCTAATGCCTTGGCGAGCCTCGGTTCAACATCTGAATCGAGTTCTCAACGAACGATCCTAGTTGGGCACATCAAGAAGCCAAATATCGAGTTAGAATCTGCCATCACAGTAGCAACCGAAATAGACAATTGGCAAACGACAATCTTTGCATACTTACGAGACGGAGCATTACCTGAAGACAAATCTGAAGCCCGTAAAGATCAGGACAAAAGCTGCGCGCTTCTCACTATTCAATGGTATACTATATCGATGGTCGTTCAGTGGTCCCTCTGCTCATTGCCTTGGCGACCAACAAGTAACCTACATCCTGAAAGAAATCCACAAAGACGAGTGTGGGAATCATTCCAGCGGGAGGTCTTTATGCAATAAGACCAAATGCCAAGGCTATTACTGGCCTTCCATGCTCGCCAACAGTGAAACTATCATCAAACGATGTGATGGGTATCAACAGCACTCTCCAGTCATCCATAAATCAACGAAACGATTGTCAAGTATCGTATCTCCATACCTCTTCATGAAGTACTCAATGGACATCGTTGGTCCATTACCATGAGCATCCGGACAATGCAAATACTTTCTCATCCTCACCAACTAGTTCACAAAGTGGGTTAAAGCAGAGCCAAATGCAGAGATCAAGGACGCAGACGTCGGAAGCTTCATCTGGAGAAACATAATCTGCAGATTCGGCATGCGTTAAGAGATCGTGACCGACACCGGATCGTAGTTCATCTCGAATAACTTTAGGAAGTTATGCAAACGATGAAGATTGAGCTAAGCTTCTCGACTCTAAGGTACCTGTAGGGTAATGGATAAGCTGAAGCAACAAACAAAACGATTGTCCAAAAGCTGAAGAAGAAGCTCGAGGCTCGCAAAGGGAGATGGGCAAATGAGCTTCATGGTGTCCTATGGGCCTACCGAACCAAGACGAGTAACCAACGAATCTCCATTATCGCTAACTTTCAGAGCAAAGGTGCTCATCTCAGCAAAGATCGGTGTTCCCACACTTTGTCGCCAACTATCCTTCAAAAAAGAAGAGTAGAACTAGGAGATATTAAGTGACTGTCTCGAAACTTTTGATGAAATATGAGATCGAGCCCTCCTACGCATGTCAAATACAAAACAATCAGTCATACGCGACTAAAACTCTAAAGTTCATCCCATAACGTTCAACAAAGGAGAATTGGTACTTCACAAAGTCTTCCAGAACACCGATGAAACTAACGCTGGTAAATTGGGGGCTAACTGGGAAGGTCTGTACAAAGTTTTAAAGATCGTTTGTCTAGGTGTCTACTGCCTCAAAATGATCGTCAGTACTGAAGTCCTTTGCAACTAGAACGCTCATCACCTTAGAAAATATTACTTGTAATTTCGTGCAAATCTTGTAATTTTTAATTTCCCTGTGGTGTTCATTTTGTAAAGACTCGATCCATTACATCCGACGTTCGATGCTCTTTTCAACCATGTAGGTCGATGCTTGAAACACTTTGTACTATTGAACTACGCTCGACTTGATCCCCACACACGGGTACGTAGGCAGCTCGCGAACATTTAAGCAAGTCCAGTCACATCATTAATTCATTCACTTTGTATTATTGAACTACATTTGACTTGATCCCCACACATGGGTATGTAGGCAGCTCACGAACTATTGAACTACGTTCGACTTGATCCCCACACATGGGAACGTAGGTAGCTTGCGAACATTTAAGCGAGTCCAGTCACATCATTAATTCATTCACTTTGTACTATTGAACTACGTGCGACTTGATTCCCATACATGGGTACGAAGGCAGATCGCAAACATTTAAGTGAGTCCAGTCACATCATTATTTCATTCACTTTGTACTATTGAACTATGTTTGGTTTACTCTCTACTCACGGACTATAAACGAGTGCATCCCTTTTATCAAAACAATAATATGTTTTTAATGTTACAAACATGGTAGTTACTGTTATCAGTACCCTATTTGTAGTTCATCGTCTACAGTTCATCATTCGATTCCAGTTCTAGGTACTAAGAAGTATACTCCTAGTACCATTCTAAATGACTTGTAATTGGGACAAGCCACTGCCTAAGCATGGCTTTCTTTCATGACCGCTCGATCTTTTGGCATCATAAATGACCATCCGATCATTTAACTGAAAAGTCACTTTTCGCTTTTAATCTACAATTGTTCACTAATCATAATACAATTATTCATTTAGCACCATAAATGACTGACTACTCTTTCATTCGAAAACCCATCTATGCTATCAATCCAGTTCAAACGTCGATTTAAAAATATCTGATATATCTCGTTGGAACTAGTTCGATTATGTCTCGCTCGACAATCTTTCGCTTTGTCATATGCGACAGCCAATCTAAAGTCCTTAGGTTGGTTCGACGCACATATCACTTCTTAATTGAAGCACTTAAACAATGCAAAACATGTTAAATAAACTCCATATCGATAAACTTATAAATGAAATAGTTACAAAATAGGGGCTCAAAGCCCGATGTTTGAATTTTGGCATAGCGACCGTAGTTCAAGGAAAGGTGGCATGCAAGCCAACAAATGCAAAACAAAATATTACGAAACAAAAATTAATGCTTCGCAGCCTTCTCGGTGTCCGTGGGATCGTCTCTGGGTTCATCTGTTGTTCAACGCTTAAAAGCGGCAGGGTTTAACTTGTCGGTTGTTGAAGAGACAGCCGAGGTCGATGGCTCAACGGTCGTCCTTGGGGCGGAAGTTGAGGCTTCGGCTTCAGCGAGAGACTTCTTGTAAAGTTCGATCTCCTCAGCAGCATCGATATCTACAAGAAGGCCTTGCTTATACTCCTTCAAGAGCTCATAGCGAGCCTTGAAAGTAGCTTTCTCGTACTCACCCACGATGCGAGTAATGAGCCCTGCGATATCCCCTTCCTTCTGCTCGATTGACTCTCTCAGGGCATCGTTCTCGGCCGTCGCCTTGTCAAACCTGTCGACCATGCTCTTCATCATCTCAGCTCCCTCTTTCGCTTTTCCATTGAGAGTATGAAACTCCTTGATCACATCGTCCGCACTCATACAAGCATCCTTGAACTTACGTTCGATGTCTAGTAGCTTTTCTGAGCTCTTCCTATCTGTGGCTTCGAGCTCCCTGATCCGCACTCTCCGCTCGACAGCCTTGTCTGTGGAATGGTAGATTGACCCTATTCCTCTGAGAATGCACTGCAAAAGAACAAGTTTAAGCAATGTAGTCGATCTCAAAAACAGGAGTGAGGACATTGGGCGAACAAACCTTCAAACCATCCCACGAGAATTCGTCGAGATGGCCTTGTATCTTGCCATCATTCACCGTATCCATATCAAAGTCAGTGATTAACTGATAGATAACTTGAACATTGATTTTTTTGTTGTGGAAGAGGCTTGTCCCTGGAGGCAAGATCACTCTACGTCCGCCTCCTCCTCCTCCTCTTCCTCTGTGACTTGAGGATCGTTGCTCGATTCGAGAGCAATTGCCTTATCTTGCTCATTCTTCCTCTTTCCTGGCTCCTTCTTCGCTGTCTTCTCGCCTGCCTTTAGCTTTTTGGCAGGGGGCTGCTTCAGCATGTTTGAAGGCTTGGGGGATGATTCAATGAGAGTTAAAGGAGGAATAGGAGTTTGAGCAGCCTCAGCTGCCCTCGTTGCTGATGCTGCCTTCGCAGCCTCTTTCTCCACTTGCTTCCTCACACGAATCTCTTTAGGGAAGGGAAATTCAATCTTTATCGTGTTCAGTGCTAATTCTCCGATCAAAACCTCTTCGTCAAATAGTGGCTTGATGAACAGGGGAGTGCCAAAGAGTCACCTTAACGTTCCTCTGATCACGAACGACCAATCAACCCAAAAAGGAATTCGTTTAACTATACCTTATTGTATTATGACAAAGTCCTTCCAGAGGCTCGACTGCCTAAATCAATACGGGACGTTAATTTCGTTCCATTCTCGATTAGGTTGGGCAATCAGTCGTTCGAGCTTCGACTCGAACAGAAGCGCTCTTGGTAGTGGCTTCCTTAGTTCCTTACCAACAATACAAAACAATAATGATCAACACATTACAAATATTCTTATTCCAATGATCGAAGTTAGAACTTTCTCTCGATGTTTTTCATTCAAGACTTACGACAAGGACCCCACAAGAGGAAAAACGTGTTCGTTAGTGCCCCCAACAATTACTCTTTCATTAGCATGAAGAAATACCGACCTTGCCAATATCTATCAGCATTCCTCATTTCTCTGCTACGTCTTTTGAGTCTGTGGTTATACTATATGAACTTTGAGTACAAAAGGTTACAGTTTCTTGGTATATTCTAGCAAAATAACAGTAACACTCAATGTCCCCCCCTCCCCGCCGCCCCTAAATGAGAAGGATCTTCCTCTATTTATAGTGGGAAGATCATGGGTATCGACCCGCATAATGGTAGTGGGCCATTCCTTACTACCCGAATAATTCAGAACATGTACTAGGACATGGGCCACAATGCCATGATTGATCGTGGGTTTAACAGTTATGGAGATTGATCTCTCATCGTTCATTGTTTGCTGAATATGAACATTGGACGATGAACCGATCATCCATGATGACCAATAAATGGTTGAGCATCGTTCATCATTCGTTTCGTTGAACCAAGTGCCCACCCAATCCACACTTAGTAAATTTATGGGCCTCGAAGGAACTGATTCCAAATGGTCGAGGACCACCATTCGTCGTTCATCATTCTTCTAGCGAATGGTAATCGTTCATTGGGCCGAGCCCGAATGTTTGAGATTAGGAGCACTTAATCTATTGTGGTTCATTGTTCGCCGTTCGTTGGTCAAGTGGTCATGATGACCCAATTATAACATTATGAGGAGACGAAGTCTGACTTCAACAAATAACCCCTCACTTTATCGAGCAATGATTCTCGATAGAGTGTTCGATAATCATCGTTCGTAGAATGATGCCTGCTGATCATCAAGAGTGTCCGCAAGTCTAGTGAATACTGACACTAGTCAATCATAGCAGTCAAGCCTAAGAGAAAATGAATATTATTTACACATGGCAAGTGATGGTTGGATGACTTGAAATGACGGTTGCCTTTTCAAAATTTGAAAAGTCGTGAAATGATTTCTCTACGTGGGAATCTAAAAGTCTCATGATTTGTGCCGTTTGTAAGGCTTGATAAAAGCATCAAAGCCATTGGATCTTCCCCCGGAGGGTTATAATTCTTCATCTCCCCCCATATTTCCTTATTTCTTCGCTTGGAGCCACCAGAATCCCCAAAGAGAGTCCGAGAGTTTTCAAAGTCATCCGAGATTTTCAGGCAAGATTTATTCTCCTTCTCTTTGTTTTATGCTCTTTTGATTCGAGAAGTTTGTTTTTCTACTGACGAGTTGTTTGAGGCTGGTTTTATGTGTTTCCACCGGGTGAATGATTTGGTTTGGGGATTTTGGTATTTTTCTAGGTTTTTCTTTGAATTTATGGGTTTGTGTTACTTATGTTCATCGCTAAACTTACACGATTTCAAAGGTTTAGGACTTAGATCCAAAATCCTTTCACCGTTTGTCCAAAAATCTGTTTGTGAGCTAATATGGATAAAGTGAAGGGCATGAGACCACCAGAAGAAGACGTTGATGTCCCAGCGAACATCGATTTGGAGGAGAGCGACGTTGAAGATGATGAACTGGCGTCCGTCATTTGATATTCGAGGGAGGAGATCGAACACCTCCAAATGAGAAGGGGTGCCGAGTCCAACGACGAGGCATCTGAGGGAAGTCAACCGGCAATGGTGTCAGGGGCTAGAACCCTTTCTATTCCTCCCATCGCTCGATTGAGTAGGCCCCCACATCGGATAAGCACAGAGTCTTTTTTGCAAACAGCGAACCGCCCTTCCATCTCGATTGAAGACGACTTGGCCCTTATCAGGGGTAGGTACGGGTTCCTAAATGAAGTCTAACTTTGTCTTCCTTTTCCGAAAAAATGATCTGACACCGTCTCTAAGGAGTGGATTTGCACGTATACGATATACTTTGAATGTAGGCTTCGACTGTCGATCCGCTCACTCATTATTCAGTGTATGCATCATTAGACAAACATCTCTAAATTTCGGTGTTGCTATCTTTTACTGTTTTTATCTCAATTTATTGTTTACATTTTATGATTATGATTATTTTATGATTCTCATATGCGATGTCTAAGGACCCTAATAATTTCTATATGTTGATTTTCTTATGATATAATCCTGGTTGAAATTTGACCGTAGATTCCTAGCATCGACAATGGCGAGTCCCACATCGGCAGGAAGTAAGGACTTTAAGTGGCTTATAAGTGCCAGGAATTCTCTTCCAATTAGCAATTTCCTGGAAGTTATAACTTAGTGGGACTCGATATTTTCCTTCTCTTGAAGGCTCTTGTGGTTGGTCTGTCTCGTGGGATTGTGTGTGTCACTTACTTGTGTGAATATTAAACAAAAGGTAGTCACTATGGCCAGAAGTTTTCTTCCAATCATTAATTGCCTGAAAGTTGTTACTTATTAGGTCTATTATTTTCCTCCTCCTGAAAGCCCTTGTAGTCAATCTGCCTCATGGGATTATGTGTATCACTTACTTGTGTGAATACTAAAAAAAAAAAAAAAAAAAAGTAGCCACTATGACGAGTCCTAAATCGCGGAGGCCAGGGAGTGAGGATATCAAGTGACTTATAAGTGTCACAAATTCTTTTCAAATCTGTTATTGTCTAGAATTTTTTTTAATAAGAAATAAAACAATCGTTTAGAAGTTGTAACTTAATCGGGTATACTATATTTCTCCTCATAAAAGCCTTTGTGGTGGATCTGCTTCATGATGAGATTTTGTGTCACTTGCTTATGTGAATACCAAAATATTAAAAAAAAAAAATCAAATATACTATTTGTATACTCTTTATACTAAATATAATATTGATATTAATATTACAATATGAATAATATCATTGAGATATTTTCTTATCAAAAAATTAATAACTTAGATTATATTTAAATCTTCGTTATAATTAATTTGATTAAAATAATTCATGGCTACGTACTGCTTACATTACATGTAAATTTAACAACAAAATCAATTGTTATTGCACGTCACTTTAGGTGGCCTAAATGACTACTTAAAATGGAAGAACCAATCAGGCTTTTTTTTTTTTTTTGGGTAAGTGAAGTACTATTCAGCCTTGTTACTAGAACATGACTGGTGAACAATTTAAATTGTAGTTAGGTCCAAAAACTGTACAAAAATGTCAAAGTGGGGCGAGTAATCTGATCCGACCGTCTTTTGGGTTTTATTTTTCTTTTTGTCCTTTTGCTACTGATCACTTGCGGGGTTAAATATGCTTTTGATAAATTAAAGGGTAAATTGTTAAGTTGGGTTGATGAATTTTTAATTTTATATAATTTTGATCATTGAATTTTTTTTGTAGTTGGAATACTCTTAAATTATTAAAATATTATTACAATAGTTATTTTACATTAAGTTTTGGATGTAATATGTTAGTTAACATCACTTTTTGACTAAATTACTAATGGATTCTATTTAAAAATTAATAAAAATGACTATTGTCGTAATATTTTAATAGTTTAAAGTCATTTCTTATTCTTTTTTTTTCGCAGCTGTAATGATCATAAACTATTAAAAAGCTACGATAGTCTTTTTTGTTAATTTTTTGATGAAATTTGTAGTTAACACCATTTTTTTAATTAAATCATGAATAATTGACCTAAATAGTCCCTGAACTCTTTCAAATACGACAGTTTGGTCCCTGTTCTTTTTTTTTTTTACCGAGATAACCCTAAATTCTTATTTCTTGATCATTTTAGTCCTTTCCGTAAAAACTAATTGATTGGTCATGTGAGAAGCACGCTTCATGCTTTTTGAAGTTCAAATAGGTAATTTTCTATCCAAATTCAATTTGGTCCTTGCCCCCCCTAGCACCAAAGAGTTTTGGGTCCCCCATCTAGGATTCCAGCCCCTGCAATCTAGGTGTCGGCCCCACCTCCATCTAGGTCTCCGCACCCCTCCCCCTTGCTGGTGATTTGGTCTCAAATTCGGCGAGCCCAATCGCGACTTTAGGGGCGGGGGAGGGGGGGACAAGATCGCAAATGTTAGGGGGAGCACCCAGATCAGAACTTTGGCTGGTGGAGGGGCGACGACTAGAAATGATTTCGCGCAGGGGGGTTTGTAACCAAGATCGGAACTTGGCAGGTAACAGGGCGACAGCCGGAGATGATTTCGCGCGGGGGGGGGGGGGGGGGGGGCACCCATATCGGAACTTAGCAGGTGGTTGGGCAACGGCCGGCGATAGAGGAAAGGGAGGGTGTGGGGGAGGAAGGGGAGAAAGAGGGACTTTTTAGGAGATTTGATGGTATTCAAGTCTTTTAACTACAAAAAAGATTATTTCAGCAAAATTCAGTCAAAAATTTAACGGAGTTTGATGGAAATGACTGAAATGACCAAGAAATAAGAGTTTAAGGTTATTTTGACAAAAAAAAAAAAAAAGAACAGGGATCAAACCATCACCTGTGAAAGAGTTCAATGACTATTTAGGCAAATTACTCTTAAATTATTAACATACTCCCTTTAAAAAAATGACGAAAAGAATTATTGTAGCATTATTTTAAAGTCTAGGGGCATTTCAGTTACGAAAAAAAAGTTTATATATCAAAATTGCACAAGATTAAGAATTTAGGGACTAAACGAATAATTTACCTTAAATTAAAAAGTAATTTAAAATCATCGGGTTAGCAAATCTAAGTGTAATTAATAGAGATGTCAAATGTATCCTTTTAATTTGGTTCATTTATTTTATGAAGTCAATAATATTGTCATAATTTATGACACTAACTCATTTTGTGAGTCATTTATATTTATGTCGCGTCCTTAAAATTAACATGATAAATAAACAAGAAAAATAAGTTTTGATTACCTTAAAGCAATTATTTAACAAAAACAAAACATATAACAAATTTAAAACAATATAAAGTTTTAAAAACCAAATCAAGCAAAAAACCTCAAAATGAAAAATAAAAATAAAATAAATAAATAAAAACTAGTCCGAGAAAAAGTGCACGTTAGTAGAAGTCCTATAAGTAATATATAATGTCAAAAGTTATGTCCTATGAGAATAATTAAAATAAAAACCATAATACAGTAACAATGATGTCATGTCACTTATTTAGTTCATGTAGGATAACACAACATAAATTTTGATACAAACAATGATGGAGCCACATTGGGCCCGGGGGCTGGCCCAATAGGCTCCTTTCTTTTTCTACCCTAATCACGATAATTTTTTCAATTAAGTCCCTAGTTTGCCCTTCTTGAATTATGTTCTTAGATTTGACTTATAAATATATTATTTAACACTTAAAACCCCAAATAAACAAAAAGTTAATTGCACTACTATTTAAATTTGTATTCTGGAATTTTGAAGGTGGTTAAATTAGATTAACAAGTTTACATAAAAAGAAAAGAAGAAAATATATTTTTAGCTTAAAATTTTAGATTAATTAATGCCCACTAAAAAAAATTTCTGACTCTTAACAGTGGGTGTAAATGTTGATATTTTCATCATTGGGCTCTTCTCAAGTTTGACCAATAAACCCATTTTCCATTCAACAAAAAAAAAAAAAAAAAAAAAAGGAAAATGAAAAATAATACTTTTAAATAGAAAATCCAAATTTTAAAACAATATTTTAAAGGAATTTATAGTTAAGTAGTCTTTTATAAGAAGTTTTTTAATAAACGGTCGAAATTTTTAAAAATTAGTTAAAATGTCCCTTTTTTTTTTTCAAAAATAGTTAATCAATTTTTTTAAATGATCAATCAGTGCTTTCAGTCAGTCAAACACTGATTAATCATAATATAAATCATCAAATTTTATAGTCAATTACTGATTAACTAGTCAATCAGTGACTGACCAAATTTAAAAAATAACAAACAATCATCTTTAAAAAAAAAAAAAAAAAAAAAAAAAAAAAAAAAAAGAAGAAGTTGAGCTAATTATTAGATTATGTAATTAAAAAATGCCACCTAACCTAATTTATAGAACATAAACAATTTTTTTTTCAAAAAAAGTTTCATTTTGTAAACTCGATAATTAATATAACCCACCTTTCTCAAAAATCAAAAACAAAAAATAATAACCCGCCCCATCTTTTATCGAAAAGAAAAGAAAAACCTAGCTTATTTTAAAACAAACAGTTAAGTCCTTGTAGTGGCAAAAATAAAAAATAAAAAAGTTGTGGCAAATCATTTTGAAGTTTAAACTAAAATTTTCCCTCTTTAAGCATGTGACCGTTGGAGTTTTAGCAGGGAAATTTCTCAACGGTAACAAATCTCTTAACCTCTTTCTTCCTTTGGCTCTCGCTCTCTCCATAACCTTACGCATTGAATTAGACCCCAACAATGGGAAGGCTTCAAGCAAAGAGTGACTACGAGAGTGTCAGAAAGGCCCGAATCTTGGAAAACCAGGTTTCTCTTTCTCACTGCAATAATCTTCTTTCTTCACACAACGAATGAAATCTTCTCGTTCTAAATATCATCTTCTTCGGGTTTTTTAGAATCGCTTGAAAACGCTGGGACTGCAAAAGACAGTATCAGAGCTTCGCTCCATTGTTTCCTCTTCAAATTCCCCGAAAACCCAAGTCAGAAGCAACACCAAAAAGGCATACGAAATCGGTTCTTTGCGGCGATCAAACCGGTTGAAGCAGATTTCCCCCGAAAAGATAACTCCCAAGAGAACTTCTTTACGACTTTCATCTCGCTTTAGAGAGGATGGAAAATCTGGCCAACCCATTTCAGGTTTCTTCAATTTTTTCACTTGTGCTAAGTGCTTTAGCTGAGAGAGGAATGGACACTATGGAAGAAGGGAAATTTATGTGTGTTTTTTTTTACCATTTGACTTAGCGAAAAAGCGCGTTGTCGAAGAGAGTTCTCCGAGGCCAGCAAATATGCCTTTGGTTGTGATAAAGCGGTCGGAGGTGGCTCACCTTTCGCCCGAGGCTTCCGCAGTACGGTGCAGTAGTAGGGGCCGGGGCGGTGTCTATGACTCTGTGTTTGGAATTTGCTGCCATTTCTGCAGGTTTTTGTGCTTTTTCCCTTTTGGCTTCTGCGTGGGTAAAGCTGATTAAATCACCTTCATCATGTTCGATTTGATGATTTCTAAATTTGGATCTGATGAGCTCAAGTGAATTAGTAACAAGAACGTGGAATACAAATTATATCATCTTTTGTTATTTTCCTCTTTGATGGCAAAGTTCGTTTATGCTTATGGCGTCTCTTTAGATCTTTCTAGCAAGTTTTAGTGCATTTCAATTTGGCTTCGGTTGGTCCTTGTACACATTAAATCACCTTCTTTTTCTGTTTTATAAGATAACGTATTGTCCTTTAAGCACCAAAATCTTGGAAATGTGATTGTTTATGTTGGTTAATTTTGTTTCATCATGCATAAATGCATCTGCATTTCACGTCTGTAATTTGCGCCCTCTCAATTTGTTGAAGTTTCGACTACTACTTTTCATATGAAGTGTCGAATTGTTTCTTTGGCCCTGGAAACAGAGGATGTCAATGATATTTGCTTCTTTCTTAGGCCCTGGAAACAGAGGATGTCAATGATATTTGCTTCTAGTATTTTAATGCTTCTAAATCCGCAGGCAGAAAAAATTGTGCGGTGAAGAAGAATGCAAGCGGTGTAGCGATCTCGATGTGGATGAACCCTGCATTGGTTAGTTTACTTTTAGTTCTCTTATGGAAGTTTCAAGTTTCAAAGTTTTTATGTTTTATTATTATTATTATTGTTATTAATTATTTTGTGGTGTTATGATAAATCTTTAGTTAGTTCTGACGTTGCATGGACCTCTTTTACATTCAGGAAAGACAGATTGTTCAGTTTGTCATTCTAGCAGTGGCGTTTTTTGTCGAGCTTGTCTGAAGGTCAGATATGGTGAAGGTAAGTCCATAGGAAGTCCTAATAACAATAGCTCTATTAAGAAAAGCTTTATTTTTGTTAAGTAAATACTTGGATCTGAATATTAAGGTCAGACCGACGAACTAATTGGACACGTTTGAATTCGGCGAGTTCCTTTCTTTTTATTCATTTTTTTTTTTTTTTAATATGATTTGTTAGAGATGGAAGAGGTGATAAGGAATAAAGAATGGATGTGCCCTCATTGCATGGAAGAAAAAGGGAAAAACCCTTACTGGATATGTAACAGGTATGAGAATATTTTACACCCGTGCCTACCATCCATTTTCAAGTCTTCTATCTTTCTTTTTTAAGTTTATTTTGGAAACTGAATTTATTTAAACTTAATGAGGATTTTTATCTGTATTCTCTTCTTCCCCTCTGATATTATGTTAGTTCGATTTGCCTAAAGAAGAGAAAGATGGCTCCAACTGGGATAGCGATATATAGAGGTTTGCCTACTCGAATTTCCGATCATCGTGTCCTTTGAATTTCATGTTCTATCACTGACCCTGCTTTTAATATTGCTATTGAAGCTCAAGAGCTCGGACACAAATCAGTAGCTCATCTACTAATGGATCAACTCCAAGGAGGAGTAATGAAGCTCAAGCCATGAGCCTTTGCAGTATTTCTTTTGAACATCAAATACGACTTAGTAGTGACTTTTCCGCAGGTTTCGTTTTGCTCGTGTTTGTTAGGAAAATGGCCCGATGATCAAAATGACCATGAAGTGTTCTTATTATCGATGATGTTCCTCTCATCCAAAAACATTTAGAGAAAACAATCCGTATTTAGTTCGTGTTGTAATTACGCCCCTCAAGCGTGTTGGAACTAACCATATCAAAGAGACAGACAGAAAAGCAATTATTTGAATGGAATGCTGAACAACCTAGAACGCGGCACAAGAAATAAGAAGAATTTTATTTGAATGGAAGCCGTCTTAATTTGTTTTCACAAATAACAGGTAGTAAATACAAGTAACCTTCAAAGAGTCCGATTTGGAGGCCTTGAACTTGTTGGCCAATGTTCTTTGACTAACCAAATTGGAAGTTGATTTTGGGATATTACTGGTCCATTTTGTTGTGTTTCGTAAGAATAATAATTTTGCAGAAGAAGTTTCAAAGAACCGTGAAAAAGAAGACCAAAACAACTTTACTAAAAACTGAACAATTCAAATTGCAATTATGCCAAGAACCAACACTTTTTTGTTAAAAATTAATAAATAAATAGTGCACACATATTTCGAAGTGGAAACCTCAAACTTAAGAAAGAATGCCAAGCTTCATTCAATTAAATCAATGGCACTACCTCTAATATTTCAGCCAATTTGCTATCATGAACAAAAAACCGTACAATTCCAGGTCAAAAGTTGGTCTCTGGTGCAGAATGACGGTCCATAATATAAGTTTTTAGCACTTGTTGCCCCTCAAACTCGTCGACGTTTAGTAACTTACCCCAAATCATTTTAATTTCGGCAATTTGCCTCTTAATATTTATAAATTATTGCAAAAAGCCCCATTTTACTTAACTTCCCATTAAATTGATAATGAAAATCCCTCATGCCCCTTATTTGATGACCAAAAATCCCATATTTGATCAAAATTTCCAAATCCAATTCATCCAAATTTTCCAAATTCAAATCCTCAATAAAATAAAAAGTTAGTAAAATGGGGCAGATTGCAACAAATCAACAACAGTGCTACAAACCCTGATCGCCCTATCAGTTAAACTAAACTAAGCCCTGGAAGTTTAAAGGCTTTCCTCTCGTCTAGCAATCTTCTCAACTTCTCAGAATCTTGATACCTTCCAACACTAGCAAAGATGTTGGACATAAGCACATAGTCCCCGCCATACCCTCTTTCCATATCCAATATCTTCCTTGTTACCCTCTCACCCATCTCGACATTATCGTGAAAGCTACAAGCTCCTAACAGTGTCCTCCAAATCACAACATTAGCAATCTCACTAGGAATCCCCAAAGCTATCTTTTCTGCTTCTTCTAATCTCCCTGTCCTCCCTAACATGTCAATTAAACAACCATAGTGCTTGATATCTGGCGCTATTTTGTATTTGTTGACCATCTTCTCAAAGAACTTGAGCCCCTCCTCAACCAACCTTCCATGGCTGCAACCATTTAAAACACTTAGAAACGTTACTCGATTTGGCTTCAACCCAATTTCCTCCATCTTGTTGAAATTCCCAACTGCTTCTTTTCCCATCCCATGCATTGCAAACCCAGATATTATTGAGGACCATGATATCAAATTTTTCCGTTCTGACAATATCTCCTCGAAGAATCTCGATGCACTTGCTATGCATCCACATTTTGAATATGAGTCCAGGAGAGAATTTGTTACACGTATATCAGATGCGTTAAATCCTCTCTTCTCAACGTAAGCATGAATGGATTGACAAATGTCAAGAGCCCCAAGATGCGAAACAGCTGGGATTATTGCCAGAAACGTTATTTCTGTAGGTTGAATGCCATCATGCAAAACCATTCGTCGAAACAGAGCCATTGCTTCCTCACACCGATGCATTCTTGTATACATATCAATAACCGCAGTCCATGAAACCACTGTCCGAGTCATCATCTGATCAAATAGCGAAACAGCGGATTCAAACTCACCCCATTTCGCCAAACCCGTGATCAACACATTCCACGTCACCGAATTCCTATCAGACATTTCATCGAACACTTGGTGGGCTTCACGTAAGAATCCACATGCAACGTACAAATTAACCAAAGCAGTCTGAACATAGACATGGAAATGAAAACCCACTTTGAAAGCAAGAGCATGGAGTTGGGAACCCGGGTTAACAGACTCCAAGTTGGAACACGCGTGAAGAAGAAAAGAGTAGGTGAAGCTGTCAAAGGAAGAAGGAGAACAGAGAGAAGAGCAAAGTGAATGTTTGTAGAGAGAGAAAGCTTCGTGAGGGAAGTCGCCATGGGAGTAGCAACGGAGCAAAGTGTTGAAGAGGACCATATGTTGTTGAAGTAGTAAGCCTGAGGTGGTGACAATGTGAGAGTGGACTTGTTGTGTCACACGGCGGTTAAATGGGTGTTTGGCCAAGAGAGAGACCAACTTCTGTGGATTCATAGAAAGGAGAGATTTGGGTACTTTCATCAGAAAACATTGGGATTGTGTTCGGACTGCTTTTTCGATTTCAAATTCAACCTCAAGAATATATATTATTCTAAATTATAATTTGGAAAGATGTGTGGAATGCCAGAATTCATGAGAGATTGAAGCTTCTCTAATGGAGAGCTGGCCCATGTGACAGTTCTCTGTCTTAATGGAGAGACACTTTCTTGGCAATATGAAGATCAATGTAGATGTTTCCTTATTCAGCTACAAAAAGAACTTCGAAGCTTCAGCTTTCTTCGGCAGTAGAGGCGGACTTACTTGGAAGCTGTTTCTAAGGAGCATTTGGAGGATAATTGAAGACGGAATTTGAATATATTTTGATTGGAGTTGATATGAGATTGGAAAAAACGTGATTGATTAAAATAAAGGATAAGTACGTGGTTGAGGGTCTCTATTGGTACATATTCTTTTTAAGCCGTTGAGATTTAATCAAACGGTTGAAACGTTATTGGTGTATCATACTTATCATACATCTTACCTCACATTATCCTTTTCACTCAAATTCTTCTCCGTCGCCGACGATGGATGATGGCGACCCACCCCCGACACCGGCGACCCACCTCCGGCCTCCCACCACCGGCCCAACCTCTGCCGGCCAGCCGGCCGCCAGCGAATCCCCTTTCTCTCTCTTCCCCTTTCTCTCTCTTCTCTTCTCTCTCTCTTCCCCTTTCTCTCTCTTCTCCTCTCCCACGGCGACCCACCTCCGGCACCCCCCCACCATCGGCCCCGCTGGCCCCTAGCCCCCATCCCGCCCCCCACCCTGCCCGGCGGCCCCCCTCCCACGGCCTCCCCACCCCCCCCCCCCCGCCTCCCCCTCTCTCTCTCTTCCCGACCCTCACCCCCCCCCCCCACCCCCGACCACCCAGCGCCCCCCCATCCCACCCCCACCCGCGACTCCCCCTTTCTTTCTCTCTCTCTTCTCACGTCGGGGGTGATGTGGGGGGGCCGGGGCCGGGGCTGGGGTGGGGTAGAGAGAGAGAGAGAGGGGAAGAGAGAGGGGGAGGCGGGGGGTGGGGAGGCTGGGGGAGGGGGGCCGCCGGGCAGGGTGGGGGGGCCGTGAGGCGGGCTGGGAGCTGGGGGCCGGTGGTGGGGGGGGATGCCAGAGGTGGGTCGCCGCGGGAAAGGAGAAGTGAGAGAAATGGGAAGAGAGAGGGGTAGAGAGAGAGAAGAGAAGAAAGAGAAAGGGGAAGAGAGAGAAAGGGGATTCACCGGCGGCCGGCAAGCCGGCCGGCCGGGATTGGGGCCGGAGATGGGTCGCCGGCGGCCGGAAGGTCGCCGGCGACGGAGAAGACTTTGGGTGGAAAGGATAATGTGAGGTAAGGTGTATGATAAGTATGATCTACCAACAACGTTTCAACCGTTCGATTAAATCTCAACGGTTTAAAAATGGTATGTACCAGTAGAGACCCTCAGACCCTCAAGGGTCTTTACCACAGATTTATTCTAAAATAAATTGTTAGAGATTAAAAATTATGAAATCCTAAAATGAATTTTGTCATAAAAAAATAAATATTAATATTATTTTATTTTTCTTAAAATTTTATAAAATTTTAAAATAATAAATTTTTAAAATTTGAGTTTTTAAAAAAGATTTAGATATTTAAATAGTAAATAGTAGATTGAATTGAAAAAAAAAAAGCAGGAAAACATTTGAAAATGTGTTTTGGAAACACTCCTCTAAGCAATCCCCAAGTATTTATTTTATTTTACTTTTTCACAAATTAACTTTTTGATTTTACAGTTTACATTACTTCAGATTCTTTTATTATTAGGGCCATTTTACAGTCCCGTAGTTCAATTTTAAGAGACAGGTCCCTGGATATATCTACATGGTAGAAAAGAAGGGAGTATTTTATTATTTTGAATATATCTAACGATTAATATCAATTGGGAGTAATGAAGGGTAGTTCATTAATTTGTTTACTGGATACCGGCTGAATACAGGTAAGTCTTTTGTTCGTCTCAGAGGAAAACAAAAAAAAAAAAAAAAGAAAACGAGGAAAGTTGGAGAGGTACAAACGGTGAAGTAACCTAGCGACGGTGACAACGCCAGGCGTTAGTGGTGGCATCAGATGAACTACGATAGCCCGGCGACGACGAGGGATGCCGGTGACTGCCAAAAATCCCAGATCTGCTTTTAACCCCACAGAGCAGTAGCGTCGCAAATCAAAACTCCCGGAGGAGCAGCCTCGGCGAACGGTGAAGCAAAACGGCAAAGGCGTGGACTTGAGCGAGCGGCGTCAAGTGAACTGGCCACGTTATGCTGCTATTTTATTTTCCAATTTGCCACTTCCTTTTTTAGCATCTCTTTTATTCAAGTTGTGTTTTTTTTCCCTCTAGTTTTATTGAAGTTTGTTAGGAGTTCACTTTGCAAGTTTAACCTCCATTTGATATTCAAGTTTAATTTTAATTAAATTATAATTTTTATCTTTTTTAAAAATTAATAAAATTTATAATTAATTTTAAAAAAAATCAACTAACTCCAATTTAAAAATTTTATCTCCAACTAACTTACTAAACGAATGCTTAAATTTCTTTTTTTCTCTTATATATTTGCTCAAAAAATAAAACTATGGGACACTTTTGTTATCTTACACCATATAAAATTACTCCTTATTTGATAAAAATGGGATCCATCTTATTAATAAAGAAACAAAATAACGTTTTCATTCACGTAATGTGGTGCCCTTAGCTTTATTATTGTTCAAACCGTTTGGTTTTAATGTAGATTTTGTTTTTAACGTTGTTTCTATGAGCGTATCATTCGGAATCGAAGCATGCACAATCTTTCTCCAAACCAACCTTGGATCTCTTTGCGAAGCTTCGACTCTGGCACCTTCTACATCTGCTTCCTACACACTTCCTTGAAGGTCGAGTTAAAGTTCTTAAACACTGTCTTCGCCACTCCGGTGACATCGCCGCCGCTGGATTCTCTGGCAGCGAGGCGTACGCCTTCGCCGATGACAGCTGCTCGTAGCTCGTAGCTCGCCGCGAACTGATATTTGCCTCATGCCTCATAACCCAATCGCCGCCTGGAGATTCAAGGTCTTGACCAGCAGATTCGTCGCCGGAGGACGAGGTACGAGAAGACGACCCACGTGGTTGAGATTGATGGCGAGGAAGAGGTACGAGATCGATACGTCGTCGTAGTGTTTGGATTTTCCGTCCAGTTTGCAGAGAAGGACGAGGCGACTAAGAGAGCCATAAATGCTGCAATTGTTTAGATATCTTGATGGGTTTTATTTTTTTTACTTTCAAGCAATCATCTGGGTATATGGTAATTTTTTAAATTAATTTTATAAAGATTTCTCTCCCAGCTTATTCCTTAGTCTTGCGTTACTTTCATCCGTTTTAACTTTACTTTAACACACTTTCGTTCACTCTAAATTCAAAACACTTTTTTTTATTGTAAATTTACACATTTGTCACAATCAAACTTACAATTTTAGGATAAAAAGCTAACAATTTGACTGGTTATAGCAGGTTGAAGTTTTCAGGATTAAAAAAATGAGAAACTCTATTTAGTTGATACGTGTAAAGTTTTTTTGGAAATCTATCCCGCATTTGTTAAGGGACCGTAGAAAAGTTCTTATTACTATAGAAAATGTCCTTTTGTCAGTAATCCTTAAAAAAAATTGGGATAGAAATTAAACACATTTTAATTACGTGAGTTTGATTAAAGTTAAGTTATAATTGAAGCAATTTTTTGGGAAAATTATATCTAGAAAATAGCTCTGATAAAACTATAAATCTTTAATAAAGGTAAAATGTATTTCAAAAATATTTCTAATGGATGTTTCGTTTCTATCCAAAAAATATTTAATTATGATTTTAATTTTAACTAAAACTCATGAAATCATAAAATGTTCAATTTCTATATAATTTTTAACAGAATACTGACCGAATGGTCATTTGCATAATAATTGAAAAGTGTAAGATAACATGATGTGTAAAATTAGTAATGTTGAAAAGTTAGGGACTAGCATGTACCAGGTGTATAGTTGGGTGTCATTTATAAAAACAACTTTTTTTAGTAAGTTATTCTGTTGATCTTTGAATTCTTACATTTGTAATGTTTTGATCTATGTTCACTCTTAAATTCTTACAAATCCAATTCAGAGTATCTTTTTATTAAATTATATTGTTTAATTGTTTTAAAAGTTATTATGGTAATTTTGTTCAAAAATTTATTGTGAGTTATTTTTTACTATTTAACGGCAGTTAACAGAAGATTAAATTGTACATTTTTTTTTAAAAGAACTTATGGTCAGCTAAAAAAAAAAAAAAACATCACAAAGGTAAGAATTAAAACCAAAAGAACAATTTACACTTTTTGTTGAAAAAAAGAAAAAAAAAAAAAAAACTCTTCAACACATAAAAACAGTTTTGTATGTCATACCACGTTATAACTTTTTAATGATAACACTCATCCTTTTATAAAAGTCAATTCAATGACTAAAATTAGCGTTATTAGGCAAAAGTTGTATACATGTATGTATAAACAGAAACTAAAAATTACAGATGCAAAAATTAAAATACGAAAAAGAAAAAAAAAATCATTAGCATCATAGGGCTGACCATATAGGTCACAAAATGACTCGAAAACAATATAGCGTTACTCTGACGAATTAAAAACGGCACAAAGCCATTTTTTCAACAATCCGCATAAGATTGAAACCTAGTGATAGATTTCAATTGTTAAAACATGCATAGGACATGTATGTAGTAACTTTTGAACCTTCATTTGTGAGAGTGTTTTGCTTTACTAGTTGATTAGTAGACACATGTTCTTAAACTATTGATAAATGCACAAAAACACATTTTTGTTCATATAATTTTTAGATAATTTACATTTTAAATGAGTATTTCCATAATATTAATTCATAATATTTTACTTTGGAAATATTTATTATTTTATTTATTTTGATTTATTTTGTTTTTCTTTCCTCCTCCTCTTTTTCCTTTCTTTTCCTTTTTTTTTTTTTTCTCTCTCCTTTCTTCCGCAGGTATAGCCACTGCTGTGGCTCAATCCCTGCGCGCGTGATGCCAGCCCAAACCAACCAAGCCCGCGCGCAACTCCATTCCAGCCCAGACCTTCCAAGCTGCGCTTCCCGGGCGTGATTCCAGTGCCAGCCAAGATTTCCTCCCAGGCCCATATTCTCAGCCAAGCTGCTAGCTCCAGACCACTCCAAGCCCGCTTGAGTTTCGGGCCGAATCCTCAGCCAGCCCGCCAGTAATTCCCTCCAACTTGGCAGCATAATTCCTGGGCGGAAACTCAAGCCCGCAAATCACGGGCCTTGCATCCAGCCTCTCTGATCCTCAGCCCCAGCTGGCTTACCGCGAGTTTCCGGCTGATTTACCAGCCTGGGTGGCAAATTTGTTGCACCGAAAATTCTCTAGCATGTTGGATTCATAGCTATATAATGAGGGCTCCTCAAGAGGCTGTTTTTTTAACCAATTTTTGGTTGAGTTTAGAGCCAACTTCTTCTCCTATTTTTCTTGAGAGTTTTTGTGAGAATATTGAGCATGTTAGCTAATTTATTTGGTGAGGCTAGAGATGATCTTATATGTGTAGTAAATTTGTTTGGGTTTTGATTGTTTGTAAAGTTTATACATTTGAATAAATAATTATCTTTCATCTTATTTCTTTCTCATATCAATATATTTTGTTGTCAACTTTTATATAAATTTAGTCAAGCTCTTTTTATGTGATTGTTGCACGATATGGTATATTGATAACATTATTTTATAAGTAGTCTTTTACTGCAATATTACTTATAGTATATTGTCACTTTTTGATTTCTTATAAGATAATTTTTGCTAGTTCTTCACGTGAGAATTTTATTTACTCAAATACATTTTAATTCATGAGTTCTTCAAATCTTTATTTTCCGATTGATTGTTTAGAATGTGAAACTTTCAATTGAGTTATTTTATGAATCAAAAATCCAAATAAGTTTACGAAACATATAGGGATTCTCGATGTCTTATCATTTTTTATTATTGAATTTTTCTCTATTTTAAATTACGTTGTCTTTAAATTTGTTTAAAAATCACAAAATACTTCTTTCTTTTCTTTATTTGATTACTTACTTCTCTAACGCTTTTGTTTCGCTGATCTTTTCTTATTTGTTTTTATCACCTTCTCGTGGGATCGACAGTCCTAATTGTACTACAATCGACCGCTTGTTTTTGTACACGTTTGGACGTAATCAAATTTTGGCGCCGTTGCCGGGGAGGTGCCAAGAAGCAAGATTGATCGGTAGATATTAAGCCAAAAAGGTAAGTACATTTTTGTTTTTATTTTTATTTTTATTTTTATTTTTCTGTAGTTTTAGTCATGTGTTTTTGTTTACGGATTGATTAGTCAAGTTTGACAACTACTTTTTTGTTAGCGTGTTTTGCATATTCTGTTTTTGTTTTCTTTGGGTTTTGGTCAGTTTCTTTCTTAGTTAGTATACGTAATAAGTAAGTTATAATTTTATTGTTTATTTATTTATTATTATTATTTTTTATTACATTACTAAACAATTAGCGTTTTATGTATTTTTGTTAGAATAACAGGTAGCTAGTTTCTTTTTGGGAATTATTGATTTAATTTTGTTTTTCTGATAAGTTTTATTAGTTTTATTTTGTTTTGCCTGAATAGAAGTCTTTCTTTTACTTAATTTATCTTTTGTTTTCTTTAGCTAGTTTTCATTAAAAAAAAAAAAAAAAAACTACTGTTATTGTTTTCATTAGTTTCCATTTTTATTCTTTTTTTTTTTGTATTAATTTTTTTTTTTTTTTTACGTATTAGTAAACTACTGTTTGTTTCATTAGTGTTTTCATTAGTTTCCTTTTTACTAAACTGTTTTTTTTTTTTTTACGTATTAAAAAAAAAAACTGTTCATTGTTTTTATTTTTTTATTTTTATTTATTTTGACCATTTGTCAGTTTTTAATTTTTTTTTTTAGTAGTAATTTTTGTTATCATTCCGTTAGTGTCAATTGCATTAGGTTTGTCTTTTGTTAATCTTATTATTATTATTTTTTTTCTCAGTTTCATTTGTTTTTAATATTAGTTTTGTTTTGAAAATATAGCTTTTGTTCTTTCTATTTCAGTTAATAGATTTAATTACTTCATTGTTGTTATTATTCGTAGGTTATATATTAGGACTTTAATTTCATATTTTCAGTTTTGTTTAGCATTTATTATTTTTTGAATATTCTAATTAATTTTCTACTCATAACCTGTATTATTTTTTTGATTAATTTTTAGGTTTTAACTTCTTAGGTTTCTAATTTAGATAATAATTTAGGTCTCATAATTTGTGTAACCTTAGGATTTAGTATAGCATTAACTTAAGATTCTAATATTTAACATCTAACATTTCATAAAACACGCCATAAAATTTAATAATTTTTGCAAGTAATTGTGTGGAAACATTGGAAAGTACAAACTACAGGAGTTCTAACTAGGAGATTGGTTTCTGTTAGCGTTCTATGCCACCAATCTTTTTTGGGAACGTTGATCTGTCTAGGAGGTTGGTTTTTAAGGAGGCCTCGCCCCACCAATCTTTCCTGGGAGCACTCTTAGGGGTTACGATCCGCGAATCTACATGATTGTTCTTTTTGTAAATTAATTTCATTTAAAAAAATTTTAAAAAATTTTAAAAAATAATAATCCGCTCAAGGTGAATGAATCGTTATAGAAACGAACTAGGGAGATTTGCAAGAAGACCTGAAGACCCTAGTGAAGTTTCTTCTTCTACGTCTAGCCTTCATCCATCTCCAAACGCTTTAGCAATTACAAATCCATTTGTTATGGCTCAAATCGAGGAGGTCCACCACAAGACGTTGAACGACTACCTTCACCCTACACGTACGGCCACACCATCATGCATAACGTTTCCACCTAATATGCTGAATTTGGATTTCAAGCCGGGTATGATTCAACTTTTGCCGACCTTTCACGGGTTAGAAAGCGAAAATCCGTACGTGCATATTCGGGAGTTTGAAGAGGTGGTAGCCACTTTCCACAACCGAGATGAGGCTGCAGATTCTGTGCGATTAAAGTTTTTCCCCTTCTTTCTGAAGAACAAGGTCAAAAGCAGGTTGTATTATTTGCGACCTAGGTCTATTAGAACATGGGAAGAGATGACAACTGCGTTTTTCAACAAGTATTTCCCACACCATAAGACTAATGGTCTTAAACGACAAATCTCGACCTTTACTCAGAAGGACAATGAAACTCTCTATCAAGTCTGGGAGCGGTTTAAAGATTTGTTGAATCAATGTCCCCACCATGGTTACGAGAGTTGGCGCCTCGTCAGTTATTTCTACGAATGACTCACAATCTGAGAGCGTCAATGTTTGGAAATGATGTGCAATGGTGAGTTTCTCCAGAAGGATCCCAAAGAGGCTTTTGAGTATCTCAACGAGCTAGCCGAGAAAGCCCACACATGGACTGGACCAAGTGTTACTGACAGCACCAGTCGATCCCGACCTGCTGGAGTCTACCAACTAAGGGAAGAGGATAACCTCAAGGCCCAAATCGAGTCTTTGACACGACAAATTGAGGCGCTCAAAACCAAGAAAAGTAGAGGAATCCATATGGTCGCAAGGGCAGAGTCACAAGAGCCATGCTTCGTTTGTGGATGGGTGGAACATTTAGCTAAGGATTACCCTATTTATAATGAAATGAGAGGGGGTTACGAGGAGCAATGTAATGCCTTAGGGGTATACAACAAACCTTTCTCTAACACGTATAATCCTGGCTGGAGGAACCATTCAAACTTCAGTTGGAGAGATTCCAATCAAACACAACCATCAGGTGGACAATGGAGAACGGAGCAACAACCACAACCACCAAAGGTGAATTCTGCACCTCAGTATCATGCACAACAGCCGAGGAGTTCTCTGTAGCATTGCTCTATGTGGAATAATTTTATATCTTTTCAAACTCGGGCACGGATGGTGTCATATGTTTCGCCTACTTATAGTATTCATAGTGGACTGAACATTTTCTATAAATAATAAAAACATATAAATATATTTGTTTATTAATTTATGAATTGAATTTGATATTTAAAAATTATGATAACTATTTCATAATATAATTATTGGAAGGAAATTGATTTTTGTTAAAGACTTATTTTCTCTAACATATTATTAGTTTTTATTAATCCTATGTAACATTTGTTTATAAACAATATTTTTAATATGATTTAAATATTTGTTAATTGAATCATGTATTAAAATATGTAAACCTTTTGGTAATGTTACTCTTGATAATGCAATATATAATTGTCCATGACTAAAGATTTCATCTTCTAAATTGAGTCAACTTTATCTAATGATTGACCTTCACTTTTATTTATTGTCATAGCATAACATATTTTTAAAGAGAATTGTCGTCTTTTTAACACAAAAGGGTATTTAGATTCATATATTGTCATTTCTATTCTTGGTATATAAACTTTTTCATTTGTGTCATTAGAATTAATAATACGGCCTTCAACAATTCTATTTGTTAGTTGTGTTATAATAAGTCTTGTATCATTGCATAATCACATTGATTGGTTAAGATTTCTAATCAACATAACTGGAATTCTAACTTTTAATTCTAATTCATGTGAGGGTAATCCATTAAAATTATGTGTGTCAAAATTCAGTAGCATATAAAAGATTTAGTTCGTCGAGATTTCCAAATGATGAAAGAATATTATCATAACTATAATAAATTTTTGTTTCTGTTAGTACTAAGTTTAATAAGTATTTATTTATTACATTAGTTGTTTTATTTTTAGGTGTAACAATTGCTCATTGTTTTAAATAATCAATATTGTGAAAATTATTATTAAATTTTTCATATATTGTGGTAGAAATGTGTTGAATAGAATCTGTATCATATGATATTATATATTTTTCTGGTATTTTAATTCAAGTAGCATCTTCATTTTATGTATCTTTTATTCCATCTGCTGTTCCATTACCAATATTTAAAATTCATTCGGAGAAGTTACTAATTTCTATTTGTTCATCAATACAGTAGTTAAATTTTTTTAATCACATATTTTTAGTTAAGGTAAGTATACAGAAATGTGGCCAAATGTAAGAATTGTTTATAGTTACATTAATTATATTTTCTTTTGTTCCATTTGGAATAACTGATAATATTTGTCTAAAATCACCACCAAATAGACAGTCATTCCTCCAAAAGGACGATTAAAGTCATTTCTTAAATCTTGTAATGCTTTGTCCAAACTGATTGGTTGAAAAATGTACATTTTTTAATGTAGATGCTTCATTATTATTCATACAATTTTGATTCTTTTGATGCTTTAATTGCCTTGAATAATCAGCATCTTTGTCAGAATTTTATTTTATTTTATTTTATTTTATTTTTTTTTGTATAGACAGAAATACAATAACATAAAATATTGTTAGAAAATAGAAATTATAGATATAAATGTAAAAAAGAAAAAAAAAACTCTAATTAAGCATTTTGTTTAAAAAAAATAAATTAGACAATAAAAAATAATAATACAAATTATTAAAATAAAATATTAAGTCCAAATTTTTTTCGCATTATAGCAAATTAAATTAATATATTCTTATGAAAAAACTATAAATAATAAATAAAACTAAAAATATTAAAAATTTCGATCACTCAAATGAAAAAAATACAGAAAACTAATTCAATTAATAAATAAATATAGAAATACTTTAAATATTTAAATAATTTTAATTTTAAAGAGTAATTTTAATGTACGACATGAATAATAATTTAGTTAGAATTATAAATTTATATTTCTTTTAATTTATTATAATTTTATACAACTTTTATACTTTCAAATTTTTATAAACTATTTTTTAATTTTAATTTTTTTCTTACTCTTTATTTTATAATATTATAATTTAATTGTATGAATTTATTTTTTAATTGTATAATTCTGTTTTTTGTTCGTAAATTTTTAGGAACTCAATATTTTATAATTTTCACATATTGTTTTATATATACAAATTTATTTTTTATAATTTGAAATAATTGAATAAAATTTAGTTTTCTATTTTATAATTTGAAATTTTAATTCTTAATCTCATTGTAAATTTATAAAAGTTTTATAATTAAAAATTTTTACGAATTATTTTTTAATTTTAATATTTTAGGTTGTTATTTATTCTTAATATCATGACTTAATTGTATTAATATAATTTTTTATTGTATTTATTCATTTTTTTTTCCTTCTTAATTTTTTTTTTTGGACGCAATATTTTATCATTTTTGTATATTGTTTTAGTTTTGTTATAACTATAAGTTAATTGTATTAATTTGTTTTTTTTTTTCCGTTCTAAAATTTATTTTTAGTCAATAATTTATTATTTTCGTTTATTATTTAAAATATTGCGTCAAAAAAAAATAATGCTTTATTGTACACTTAATTGATAAACTATCCATAGGCAAAAAAGGTTTTTTTTTTTTTTGGCTTATTTTTCTTTGCTGCTATTAATATTTTGACACAATTTTAGTTTTTTATGTAAGTGTGAAACTGTTAAACCAAACAGTTTGTCAAAGGTGTCTAACAAATTTCGTAAATCTGCATTAGCTAAAAATTTGATGTTCCACTACAACATTACATAATATAAAAAATTAAACCATACAATGAAAATTACAAACATTACATAATATAAAAAATTAAAGCATACAATAAAAATTACAAATATTTGTAACTGTAAAGACATTTATATACATAAATTCTGGTAATAAATCCAAGTATTGAACAATAAAAAATAAAAAATAAAAACCCCCGGCCAATAAAAATGGTAGAAAAAATTATATCAAATTATAAAAGAAAATAATGAGCAAAAATAATAATAAGATAGCAATATAATGGGAGGAACAAATGAACATACAGTATACACAATCACATATATATACTAATGTAAATAAATAATTCAATATATACATACCATGGAAAACATTAAAAAAGTTTATAGAAATGGTTTTTTAGAAAAATAAAACAAAACTAAAAATTATTAGACTAAGCTCAGATCTCTTGTATCATAAGAATATTCATCAAGAATAACTAAAATGTAATTCAACCTCGTCTTTAGTAGCTACCAGGTGAAATGTTTGGGAACATATACACAGGGAAAAAATTTAATAAGAAGAAAGAAACAATGACAGAAAGAAAGAAACAGTAAGAAAAGAGTAAACAGTAAAGACAGAGTAAAAATGAGGAATAATCGGTAAAGACAAGAAAGAGAACCAAAAACTAAAGTTTGGAAAACAGAAATGGAAAAAATGAGAGGAGACAAAAAACGTTAAAAACAGAAAACTGTAAAGATAGAAAAAATGAGAAAATACTAAAGAGTATACCAAATTAAGTAATATATCTGGTATATGGATTATAAATATATAAATAGAGATCATCACAGCATGTTACAATTTTTGGACAAATTTTTTTTTAAAAAGACATTTACAATATCAAAAAAATAAAAGAAAAACAGAAAGGGGCGAAAAAAAAAAAACCAAACATTCATCACAACAACAGTAACAATCACAGCAGTTAAAGAAAATTGCCAAATCATATAATATAATCATCTAACTTATAATAAGAATAATATTCAAAAAATATCAACAAAAAAAAAAAGTTAAACATTTTAGTCGGGGGGAGAGGGGGGGGGGGGGGGGGGGGGACAGTAACGGGGGCAAAAAAAAAAGGTTAATTTCACTTTTAGCACCTGTGGGGAAAAGATTATTAAAATCAACACCACTTTTTCATCCCTTCATTTCTAGCACCGCCACGTCATTAAAGCATATGATATGTGGGGCCCAACTGCATTAAATGTATGCCAAATTACGGGTTTATCCTCATCTCCCTCGCATGCCCCAAAAAAATGTGTCAAACCGGCATCTACAGTATTTTAGAGAGAGAAAATGAAATCTAGAGAGAGAAATAGTTGCAATCGGCCGGAACCGCTCGGAAACCATCCGAAACCACCACGAAAGGCATCTATAAACAGCTTTCGGGATATAGAAGGCCACCTACTTAGAATAGTTTAAAAAACCGGCACCAGAGATCGAGAGAATGGTGGCCGATGAAGGGTTAAGGGGAAATCGAAGTTAAGGAATCAATGTTTAAAAAGTTAAAAAAATTACTTTTTCGTTTCAATGTTTAAAAAGTTTGCGTTTAACGCTTTGTTTGCAAAGGGAAAAAAATTTTCATTATGAAAATGAATTTGTTTAACAGTTGGTCTTCTTACAGGATCGGTCATTTTCATAATGACCGCCTGGTAATTTATGTTGTGACCCATGTAATTGTTAAATTTTCACATATAATTTTGGTCACAACGATATTGACCAGGTGGTCATTATAAAAATGACCCAGTTTTGGTCAAACATCCTTCTACCAGATCGGTCATTTTCATAATGACCCCATGGTCAATATCGTTGTGACCCCTGTAAATGGTCAATACGGTGACGTATTGGTCAAAGTGTTAGACTATCGGTCATAACAGTTATGACCACCTGATCATAACTGTTATGACCTCTGTGTTAGACCACCTTGTTATAACAGTTATGACCGTCTGGTCATAACTGTTATAACCTTTGTGTTAGAATATCGGTCATTTGCATAATGGCCGTCTGGTCATAACTGTTATGACCTCTGTGTTAGAATATCGGTCATTTGCATAATGACCGCCTGGTCAATTTCGTTGTGACCTTTGTGTTAGAATATCGGTCATACCAGTTATGACCAAGTGGTCATAACTGTTATGACATCTGTGTTAGACCAGCGCTCATAACAGTTATGACCACCTGGTCATAACTGTTACCAAGCGGTCATTGTGAAAATGACTGTATTTGGACTAATACCAACAGTCATTGATTTGAATGGCCCTGCCTTCAATTAATACAAAATCCTCGATTTGTGTGTAAGAAGTAAAAAAAATGATAACAATTAATTTGCAAAATTGATTTTACAATTACATGAGCGGTCATTTTCATAATGACCACTTGGTCATTATCGTTATGACCTTTGCCAACGTTTTGATAAAACTTGTAGTATGTTTATGGGGAAAAAAATATATATGATAAAAATAAATAAATAAGAAAAGAGCTAGACTTACCTTAAATTTGGTCCTTTAACCGTATAGGTCATCTTCATAATGACCACGTGGTCATTACCGTTGTGACCAAGCTCAATGGTGATTTTTTGCATTTCAATCTTGGTCACAACGATATTGACCAGGCGGTCATTGTGAAAATGACCGCATTTAGACGAATACCAACAGTCATTGATTTGATGACTCTGCCTTCAATTAATGTCAAATCCTCGATTTATGTGTAAGAAGTAAAAATAATAAAGATAACAATTAATTTACAAAAATTTTGATAAATCTACATGAGCTTGGTCATAGGAAATTTACTAAGCACATTAACATCCTTCTTCTTCAATTGTATATAGAATTTAACGTCAGGATCACACTGTATCCTAACAAGAGGCAACCTAGGTTCAACACCGTATCGCATGATTATAGTATTGGTTGGACCCCTAATACCAATTGCACTTCTGACCAACTCAATAAGACCAACATATGTTGCGGTCTCGGGCACCAATATTCCCTTCATTTCGCCACCAACATAACTCAATGTGCCGTCTCATTGACCATTATACTTGACGAAAACACAAACGTCCTCCATTTCCTGTGAAACAGCAACAAATTATTAAATAAATAAATTTTTTGGCTTTACAAAAAGAGCGAAAATAGTGTTGCATATAGGGGAGAATTAACTTATATATGAGATCTGGTCACAATGATGATGACCAGATGGTCAATAAGAAAAAGACCGGCTTATGAAAATGATGGTCACAATGATGATGACCGGATGGTCAACATGAAAAAGATCGATTTATTTCATACTGGTCACAATGATGATGACCAGATGATCAATAATATGACCGGTTCATGACCATCTGGTCACAATGATGATGACCAGATAGTAATTATGAAACTGACCGGCTTCTTTGAAACTGGTCACAATGATGATGACCGGATGATCAATATGAAAATAACCGGTTTATTTCATATTGGTCACAATGATGATGACCAGATTGTCAATATGAAAATGACCGGTCCATTACATACTGGTCACAATGATGATGACTAGATGGTCAATATGAAAATGACCAGTTAATGACCATCTGGTCACAATGATGATGACCAGATGGTCATTATCAAACTGACCGGCTTATTTCAAACTGGTCACAATGATGATGAACGGATGGTCAATATGAAAATGACCGGTTCATAACCGGTTAATTTCAAACTAGTCATCATCATCATCATGATGACCATATGGTCAATATCAAGATGACCAGTTTGTCATGAAAATGACCTTTTTGTTTCAGATGACCATCTTAACACACACTCACTGAATAAAAGCATGTATTAACAAATAAAACCAACTAAAAACCACCATTACCTCAGATTGGTTGATTAGAAATGGGAAGATATCCACTTAAATGGCAGCTTCGAGCAGTTTTAACAGAGTGAAAAAAGATGTGGTGAGATTTTTTATGCTTAGAGTTAGTTTCGATCAATGGGTAATGGTGCAGGGAGGATTCGTGAGAATTGGCTGAGAGAAAATCAAGAAAACGAAGGAAGAAAAATTTTTGATTTTTTGGTACAGTTGGTTATATACTGTCGTTATGGATGTGGAGGGAAGGGGGTGAGGGGGGCGGGATAGTAGGGAAATTTTTCAGGTTAGGGTTGGCTGAGGGCATATATGCTTTTATACATCAACTAAAAAAGTGGGTGGTGATGTAGGGGTGCCAAAAGTGAAGGGGACAAAAAGTGATGCTGGTTTTAATATAATTTATTCCATAAGTGCTAAAACTGAAATTAACCTTAAACAAAAACAGTTAAATCTTAAATCTCAACAACAAAAATTCGACATCTAAAATTTCGGGAAAAAATAACAAATGACGAAAAAAAATCGGAAAAAAAAAATAAATATCAAACCTAAACCTGCAAAAGAAAAATCGAACAACAACAAAAAAAAAAAGATAATCATACAAAACCTAAATGAGAAATAAAGAAAGAAAACTGAAAATCAGAACTTAGAATTAAAAAATAAATAAACATACGAATGAGCAAAAGAGGAAAGTGAACAGTTCACAGAGATAATGAACAAAAGGGATGAAAGACGGAAATAAGAAAAAAATACCAAAACCTAGGGTTCCAAAAACATAAATCCAAACAATGAGAGAACAAAGAGACCGGCAGCACAAAATACAAAACGAAAAAAAAATAGTAAATAAATTGAAACAAAGAAAAGAAAACAAAAAAGCCTTTTTTTTTTTTTTTACTATATACATACATCGGGCGTAAAAAAAAAGGGGGGGGAAAACCCCAAAAAAAATCAGGGGAAAACTAACAACAGCAGAGGGGATGAAAAAAATTTCAACAAAAAAAAAAAAAATGCTAGAGTTTTAAAACAAAAATGCATCAACAATAAAAGAAGGAAAAAATAATACAGAACCTAGATCGGAAATAACAAAAAAAAAAAAAAAAAAAAAAACCCAAAATCAAAACCTAGGGTTTCAAAAAAAAAAACAATCATACTCGGCCAAAAAAAACAAAAAACCCATTAACAGTAGATCGAGAAACTAGAGAATGAAGAAAGATCAAGGGGAGGAAAAAAAAATCAAAAAATAGGGTTTGAAAAACCAAAAATCCAAAAAAAAAAAAAATGGAAAAAAGGAAAAAAAAAAAAAACAACAAACAAAGAGCAAATAAAAACATAATGAACATTAAAGAGAGACAGCGAAAAATGAGAGAGGAGCGGCAGACAGAGCAAGAGCAAGCAAAGATAGGGTTTGGAGACCAAAAACCCAAAAACTGATAAGAAAGAAAGAGAACAACAGAGAGAGAGAAAGAGGAAGAGGAAATGAATAATTAAGAAAGAGAGGACATAATGAGAGGGAGGCTGCGAGCAAAGCAAGGAGAAGTCCAAAGTTAGGGTTTCAGGGGAAAAAAAGGCAAGACACTGTTCACAATGGAATCGGTAGAGACAAATAGGGAGGCAAAAACGTCAACACAATGAAAGGAGGATAAAACCGGCATTTCACTGTGGGGCTGAAGGGGAACCGCTGTTTTGGAGGGGCAGAGGCGTAAATTCACTGTGCAATTACTGTACAAAGAACAATAAATAATTGCATCCTTTTAGTATATTTAATAATGTGTTATTTACTATAACTATGTGATTTACAGTGTGATGATTAGCTTGACTGAGATTTTTAACATATGTAACTCTGTCATTGATGCTTCTAATTTGCTTTAACTCTGTTATCTGTTGTGAGTAAATGTGTTTTTGTCTGATGTTTTACAGATACGTGCAAAAAATTTGTTCTTTTTCTCCTTCACCGACTTTTTTTAAAAAACTTTTGTGAATTTTTAATTTAGCAGATTTTCTCTTATAAATAACTTTTTTCTTCATTTATTACTTTATTCTCATATCTTACAATTTCTATCTCTGTAACATCCTCTTAACCACTCTACTTTGAACCTTCCTTAATTGTTACTTGAGATCTTCTATTTTGCTCTTTCTAATTTCCTGAAGACTAATCATTTTGATATATTCATTTATGTGTAAATGTACTTTTTTTATTCAGGTACTATTATTATTTATGTCTCTTAATTATAATTGATTATTGTTTTATTATATTATAATGAAAAAAGAGAAACTATAAAATAAAAAACATTATTTTATTGAATTATTTCTAACCATAAAAAAATAAAAATGCATACATAAAACAATATGCGAAAATCATAGAATATTGAGTTCATAAAAATTTAGAGGAAAAAAAAAAACGAATTAATACAATTAAAGAATGGATTAACACAATTAAATTATAATATTAAAAATAAAGAATGGATTAACACAATTAAATTATAATATTAAAAATAAAGAGCAAGCTAAAAAATTAAAAATTAAAAATAATTTACTAAAATTTGAAAATATAAGAGCTCTATAAAATTAAAACAAAATAAAAAATGTAGATTTTTTTCTATTGTGATGAAACTTGATTGCAAAAATATATACTTATAATTCTAACTAAATTATTATTTATGTCATACATTAATATTACTCTTTAGAATTTATTTTTTTTAAATGTCTAATGTATTTCTAGGTTTATTTATTAATTTAATTAGTTTTTTATTTTTTTTATTAGATTTACTTAAGTTATTGAAAATTTCTAACGGTTTGAGTTTTTAGATTTTTAATTTTATTTATTATTTGTAGTTTTTAATTAGAATATATTATTTTATTTTGTTATAATGAAAAACATTCTTATGCTTAATATTTTATTTTAATATTTGGTATTATTATCTTTTTATTGTTTGACTCCTTTTTTTTTTCTTTTTTTTTTTTGTATAAACAAAATACTTAATCATTTTTTTTACATTTATATCTATAATTATTATTTTTTAATAATATTTCATATTGTTGTTTTTCTATTTTATATTAATAAAATAATAAGAAGAATGAAAAAAAATTCTCACAAATACACTAACTATTCAAGACGATCAAAGCATCAAAAGAATCAAAATTATATAAATAATAATGAAGCATCTACATCGACAAATCTATGTTTTTAAACAATTAGTTTGAAGAATTAAATACATAATTTATTATTGGTTATCGAAATAAATTTATTCAATTATCTTCAATTTAAATTGAAACACCAATGAAGGAACATCAAATCCCTTTTTGGAAGATTACAATTCACCATCAATTCAAAAAAGTAATTTCTTCATCTTAAATTTTCTCTTTATTTTTCATATAATTATTAATTTTAACAAATTTTTTACTGACGTTTAATAAATTTTTTTCCTTTGCTTTTTACATGAATTTTTTTTATTTAGATTCAAACAATGAATATATAGATATTGGAGATTGTAATTGCACATGTCAATATTGTACAACATTATTTTGGAAAAATGAACAAACACGAAATACATATTCACCGAAATATTTTTTATGTTGTCAAAGTGAAAAAATTAACATACCTTTAAGCAAAAAAACACCACCAATTTTAGATCAACTATTAGATTATCATAAAGGACCTTTAAGTGCGAATTTTAGAAAAAAAATTTAGAATTTATAATTCTATGTTTGCTTTTACTTCATTTGGAGCAAATATTCAATCAGTTATTAACAATTCATCAGCACCATATATTTTCAAAATTAGTGGTCAAATACATCATCTAATTGGATATTTACTTCCGACTAATAATAATCCTCCAAAATTTACACAATTATATATTTATGATACAAAAAACGAAATTCAAAACAGAATAGCTATACTTCCAAATAATAATAATTTAAATAATTTAAATGAGATAATAGTTCAAAAATTAATTACAATGTTAGATGAAACAAATAATTAGTACAACTTTTTAGAACTGTCAGAGATACTTATAAAAATAATCAGATATCATTAATGAAATTGAGATTAATAGGAAGACGACAAGGAGATAGTGCACAATTTGATCTTTCAATTTCAACGGATATAGGTGCTTTAATTGTTGGAGATATTGGTCAATATGAAAATGGAAGATATATTATTATTTATAGTCAAACTGGAGAATTACAAAGAATCAATAAACTCCATCCATCTTATATGACATTACAATATCTATTATTATTTCCTTATGGAGAAGATAGATATAGAATCTATATAGGCTGGAATCCAAATTTTATTGGTAAACAACCACGTAGACATCGAATATCAATGAGATCATTTTATGCTTTTCAACTTTAACAACTAGTACAACAAGAAATACATTATTTAGATCTGGTCGATTTTTTCAACAATATATTGTAAATATTTATGCTTCTATTGAAAAAGACAATCTAGATTATATCAAACAAAATCAAAATAATTTAAAATCTGAATTATATAAAGGTATTCAAGATGCTATAATTAGAGGTGATACAGATGCACAAGCAATTGGAAAAAGAATTATTTTACCATCATTTTATACATGAAGTCCAAGATATATGATTCAAAATTATCAAGATGCAATGGAAATTTGTAGACATTATGGAAATCCTGATATATTTCTAACATTTACATGTAATCTTAAATGACCAGAAATTAAAAGAATTTTATCAATAATTCGTGGACAAAAAACTGAAGATAGACCAGATATCGTAAGCAGAATATTTAAAATTAAATTAGACCATATATTAAATACAATAAAATCAGGAGTCATTTTTGGACCCATAATAACAGGTGAGTTAATTTATTTTATATAATAAAAAAATAAATATATTATTATTATAATGTTTTATTTACAAAAACAAAAAAACTAACATTCTTTATTTTCTCCTTCTTTTTTTTTTTTACTTTAGATTTATATGTAGTAGAATTTCAAAAACGTGGTTTTACCTCATTGTCTATGTTATTTTGGTTATATCCTGAATATAAATACCATGATCCAATACAAATAGACAAAATTATTTATGTAGAAATTCCAAACCCAATAATAGATTTTTTAGGTTATAAAATTATAACTGAATATATGATACAAGAATCATGTGGATATGCAAAGATATCTGCACCATGCATGAAAAATTCAAAATGTTCAAAAAAATTTACAAAACAAATGAAAAATGAAACAACTATAGAAGAAAATGATTTTGTAAATTATCGTCACAGAGATACAGATTTCACTATTATTAAAGAAGGGATAAAACTTAAAAATAAATACGTTGTTTCTTATAATTGAACTTTATGTCTAAAATATTATGCACATATTAATATCAAAATATGTTCTCAATTTATGCTCATTAAATATGTATTTAAATACTTAACAAAAGGTCCAGATAGAATAAGAACCGTTATTGAAGATAATATTATTATTGAAAATAATGAAACAATAAATTATAAATAAGTTGATGAAATAAAAGCTTATCTTAACTGTCGATATATAACACCTTATGAAGCAATTTGGAGAATATTCGAATATTTAATCCACCATAGAAATCCAGCTATTCAACGCCTTTCTATTCATTTACCAAATATGTAAAATATTACATTTCATAAAAATCAACAATTACAAAATATAATACGACAATCACAAATTCAAAAAACAACATTAACAGAATGGATGGAAATTAATAAAATTAATGAAGATGCTCGACAACTTACCTATATAGAATTTTCAATAAAATTTGTTTGGAATAACAAAGATAAAATTTGGACTCATCGACAAAATTGACATACTATAGGACGAACATTTTATATTCATCCGAGTTCTGGTAAATTATACTATTTAAAATTATTATTAAATTATCAAAAATGTTCAACAGGTTATGAATCACTTTAAACAATAAACAATATTATTTATTCTACAAATCAAACAGCTGTCATGCATTAGGTTTATTGGGAGATGATAAAGAATGTGATGAATCAATAGAAGAAGCATCATTCTGGATCAACATCTACACAACTTCGTCAACTTTTTATTACAATATTGTATTTTGTAATATTTCTGATCTAATAACAATTTTATTAAAACATTGAAAATTAATGTGTGCAACGATATTTTATACAAAGTAAGAGTCTTATTTAACAACCCAAATTTTGAAATTCTTGAAAATGAATTATATAATTCTGTATTATATGAATAGAAAAATTATTAAATTTAAATTCATCTTCTTTATCATATTATAATCTTCCACTTCCAACTGGATCATTAATTGAAGATTTAAATAATAATCTTTTGAGAGAATAACTTATTACGATAAATATAAATTAAAAGAAGAAAATTTTAATTTAGTACAAAATTTAAATCAAGAACATCAATTTATTTATAATCAAATTTTAGAAGCAATTGAAAGCAAACAAAATAATTTATTCTTCATATATGGCTATGGCGGTACAAGGAAAAACATATTTATGGAATGTAATTATTAGTAAAATTAAATCAAATGGTGAAATTGTATTAGCTGTAGCATCATCTGGCATATCATCGTTGATTATTACCAAAAGGCCGAACTGCACATTCAAGATTTCGTCATACCACTTTTAATCAACAAATTTTCAACTTGCTAAATTAAAAAATGCTACTCAACTAGCAAAATTAATTGATAAAACAACATTAATTTTATGGGATGAAGCACCTATGACAAATAAATATTGTTTTGAAATTTTAGATAAAACAATGCAAGATATAAGAAATGACTTTAATCGTCCTTTTGGAGGAATGACAGTCATATTAGGTGGTGACTTTAAACAAATATTACCAGTTATTCCAAACGGAACAAAAGAAAATATAATTGACGTAACTATAAATAATTCTTACCTTTGACCATATTTCCGTATACTTACATTGACAGAAAACATGCGATTAAAAAACTTAACTACTATATTGACAAACAAATAGAAATTAGTAACTTCTCTGAATGGATTTTAAGTGTTGGTAATGGAATAGCAGATGGAATAAAAGATACCGAAAATGAAGATGCTACTTGGATTAAAATACAAGAAAAATATATAATACCATATAATACAAATTATATTCAATGCATTTTTACCATAATATATAAAAATTTATATAATAATTTTGACAATATTGATTATTTAAAATAACGCATAATTATTACACCTAGAAATAAAACAACTAATGTAATAAATAAATACTTATTAAGTTTGGTAACAACATAAACAAAAATTTATTATAGTTATGATACTATTCTTTAATCATTTGAAAATTTCGATGAACTAAATCTTTTCTGAATTTTGTACACACTTAATTTTAATGGACTTACCTCTATATGAATTAGGAATTAAAAGTTAGGAGTTCCTGTTATGTTTATACGAAATCTTAACAATCAATGAGATTATGCAATGGTACAAGACTTATTGTAATTACAACAACAAATAGAATTTTTGAATGTCGTATTACTTATTCTAATACATAAAGTGAAAAATTTTATATACCAAGAATATAAATGACTATAAATGAATCTAAAGTATCATTTTGTGTTAAAAAGACGACAATTCTCTTTAAAAGTATGTTATGCCTATGACAACTAACAAAAGTCAAGGTCAATCATTAAATAAAGTTAGGACTTTACTTAGAAGATGAAATTTTTTAAGTCATGGACAATTATATTGTTGTACTATCTAGAGTAACATCACCAAAGATTTACATATTTTAATACATGATTCAATTAATAAATATTCAAATCATATTAAAAATATTGTCTATAAAGAAAATACTACATAGATTAATCAATATTAATAATCTGTTAGAAAAAATAAATCTTTAACGTAAATAAATTTTCTTTCAATAATTATATTATCAAATGATTGTCATAATTTTTAAATTTCAAATTCAATTCATAAAATCTTAACAAATGTATTTATATGTCTATATTATTTATATAAAATATTCAGTCTACTACAAATACTAAAACCAGAAGAAATATATGAGACTATCCTTACTCGAGTTTGTCATTTATGAAGGAACACAGATTACAATATTAGTCGTCTAATAAACGTTGACTGCTTATTAGTAGTTGAACATGTAATTAAAATTATTTTTATGAAAATTATATTTATTGACAATAAACAATTTACATTATTAATAAATATATAAATAATAATATATTAATATAAATATATTTTTAAGATGAAGCAATATATGGATTCGTTCTTGCAAAAGATGTTGATTTTATAACAAACAAAATACAAGTGGGCAACAAATATGAAATCAACAACTTTTTTGTTACAAACAATAAACAAAGATATAAAATTGTTTCGCACAGAACAATGTTACAGTTTGCACGATCCACAATTTCAAAGAAGTCGAAGAAGATATTCCCCAAATACCTTAATACAAATTTAATTTTGTAGAGTACGACCAATTAACATCAAGAGTTGATATCAATAACCTTCTTTCAGGTAAATAATATATAATATCCAAATTCATTAATTAAAAAAATTATAAATTTAAAATATTAATATCAATAAATAATAATTTTGCATTTATAATGTTATGCTAAATGTCATTGGTCGTCTCATAACTATCAAAGACATTGAGGAATCTAATATAGGCGATAGACTGGTCAAAAGACGAAATCTGACAATTCAAAATATCAAGTAACTATAAATTATATGTTATTATAAATTTATTTTGAATAAATTGAGAATCAATTATTAATAATTTATTAATTTAAATTTATTATATGTTACAAAGAAGAAATCACTGAACATAACTCTTTAGGAAGAAATTTGAGAAAAATTCAATGAAAATGCAGTCAAAGAATGTTTGAACCAGTAGTGATCGCCTTTACAACCATAGCAACCAAACAATATCTTGGTAAGTATATACAACAAAAAAATAATATAAATTTATCTTAAATAACAATAGTAAACATTTTTTATCATTAATTTTAATAATTATAAATATACATGTGGACTTTATGTGACAAGTACTTCTGGAACTTCATTTTATTTTGAGCTAGACATCGTTTAATCAAAGAAAATAAAAAAAATGTATTATAAATATTTATTGCTAGAATATTATAATTATCTATATTTTACAATTTCATTAAAAAATTTACTTTGTTTAATATTTTATCTATTTATAGTTTTAGTCATTCCATTCAAGGAATAGACTTTATTGCTTCATCAACCGAAAAACCGATAACATTAGAAGAACAAAAGACTATGAATAGAGTTACAATAGCGGAGCTCCGAGCCTTAGATCCATATCAAAATCAGGTAAGTATTCATTTATTACACCCCAATTATAAAATATAATTTATTAAAACATTCTTTATTCAAACAACATGACAAAAATTTACTATAAAAGCAAGCATCACTGAACTTGATGCACAACAAGGTTGGTTTTACATGCATGTCCACGCTTGCTACAGATATGTCAAACAATCAAGGGACTTCATTGTGGTGCGATACCCATGCATATTTAACAACAATGCCAGTCAGCTGATAATATTCTTTACTTTTATTATAAAAAATAATAAAAACTTCCTAAACAATAAAAAATTAAATAAATTTTTAATATTTATAACATGTACAAAATCAATGCTCGAATCGAGGATAGCACTGGCGGAATGAATATTGTCATGCTTGGAAAAACTGTCCAATCACTGGTAAATAAACCTTGCTCCATACTAACAATTCAAGATGGATACATGATCCAAACTATCATTCCCCCTCTCCTCGATCAACTTAAAGGCATGTCAAAAATATTTTTGATTCAATTTCAGTCCAAGAGGTGCTTTTATTGATCGCAACAGTTGTTAAAACTTTTGACGATGATGAATCACCAATATTGCCTGCACCACAACTGAATCCCCCAAAAATATCCCACCACCACTAGCATCTTGGGACCCAGAACACCACAACCAGAAAAAAAAAAAACTATAAAAAAAAAATAACTCTGTTTCACCCAACCCATAACAGAAGAAATCGAATCAAGGTACATTACTATTCATAATTTGTTTTAAATTTTTTTTAATTTTCTTACTCAACATATATATTCATAAATTACACAAATCATATAAGTATATTTATTATTATTTCAGCCCTTAGCAGCATCATTCTTCAACAGAAATCCAAACATCTTCAATTGACTCATCCAGAAAACGAAAGGAAACAATGTACGATTATCTTTTGTATATAATTACATATTTATAATCTTACTTATTTCAATTTTATTTATAAATAAGAAATAATTAATTTTTTTATCATAGCAGATTAGAAAAAAAATTAAAGAAAATTAAACATGATTGATAACATTTCAGTTATTAAAAATGTTTCACTTGCGATAACTTTATTTGTAAACATATATCTATATGTGTTTGTTTGTATATATAACTTCGACATTTTTATATAAACTTGAATGTATATACTTTAATATTATAATAGTAAGTACAAAAAAAAAAAAAAACTTATTATAATTATATTATTTATCTTAAACAACTACTTTTATTATATGGTATTTAATTTTGTTCATTTATTTATTTATTTTTCTCTTTCACCGTGCAACACAAATGTATTAAACTCGTAAAAATCTAAAATGATGAAAGAAAGTATATAGAAAAGAGATCAGCACGTAGATGAAAGTGGAAAATAATTTCATAGAGTATAAAGATACATATATCTATCAAACATTCTGAAAAATAGTAGTTATAGGAATCTGAGATGGTCAAGAAAAAAAAAATTATAAGTATGCTGAGAGAATTTTTTGTATGAAGTAAAGGAGAAATTTTTTTAGCAATTAAGAAAGAATGAAAGAAAAGGAAAATGGAAAGAATGAAAGATAATTAAAAAGAAAAAAAAAATAAAATAGAGGGAATGACATGTATCAAAAGAAAAAAAGAGCCTTTGCCTTTTTTATTGAAAAAAAAAAAAAAAAAACCAAAAAGATAGGCTTCCACTTTGTGTCTTTATTGGCTTTGGCTTAGAGTTTTTTTATTCATTATTTTTATTATTTTATTTTTATTTTTTTGAGATAAGTGGCTTTGGCTTAGGGTTAACTTTTAAATACCTAACCTGAAGATTGAAGTGAAGAACAAAAGAAAAAGACAAGGCGGAGAGGAAACCCACACCGGAGAGGAAGAAGAAGACGTAAAGAGAAGAGATCTCGGTTGGTTTCGATCAGTAATCAATTTTAGACTTTCAGATCGTCATTAATCGACAACACTCATTCAGTGGTTTAGTTTCACTGATCGATGACATCGGTGATTGCTTGCGTCGGTTTTTTTGGATGGTTCTCGTCGTGCTGTTCGATATTTTTTCAGTAGCGGTTATCAGTTCAGCCCTAATGATCAATCACTGATTGATCAAATTAATAATATTATGTTATTAATTACTTGTTGATCATTTTAGGGGAAAAAAATATTTTAACTAATTTTTTTTGAAAATTTCGATTATTTCTTTGAAAAAAAAAGAAGAAGTTATTTTATATTATCTCTAATCGAGGGTGAAAATAACCCTAATTTCAAAATAGACGATAAACAATGTGAACATTTTTCTCCAGGCATGACCAAGTGACGTGGTGTAAAAGATCGGACCAGAACAACCACGTAAACCGGGCAAAACCACCCCCAATCTAAGAAGAACCATGTAAGAGTAAGACCACTCCAACCCTTAGTCACTTCACATAGCAATAATGCACATCTCTCACCACCCTTGCTACTACTCCAAGCCCACCTTCTTCTCCACTCTCTCTCCTCCATTTCCCATCTCTGCAGTTCGATTCCATTCCTTTCCTCTCTCCAATGCCTCCTCCACCGTCATTCCCAACTTCTTCACCCTCAGCTCCGGCGCTTCCATCTTCCTCTCCGGCAACCACCCATTCCCAAACCCTAGTTCTCCTCTCTTCCTCCGTCCACGACCTTCTTCTGCGATCATGGCTGCCGCAACCGATTATTACTCCACTCTCAAGGTCTCCAAGAACGCCACCTTACAGGATATTAAGACCGCCTATCGGAAGCTCGCTCGTCAGGTTCGGCTTTATTGCTTTCTGATTGTTTCTCGGGAAAACTATCGAAAATGAAATGTTTCTTTCATCGCTGGATTCTCTGAAAATAAATGTTCTTGATTGGTATGATGCGAAATTTCACAAATTTCACTGAATTTGTGTAACGAAGACTGCTATATCAGGATTTGATTTGAAGTTGTCATAGGACTAAAAGTTTGTGGGGAAATTAAGAAATTTATCCATTGTGAATACATTTTCTGAAAGCTTTGAGTTTAAGAAATCCATTTTCTTAATTCCCCCCTCAAACTGTGTCCGTTTAAGTTTCGAGTTAAAATTTTCTGAAATTTTGATGATTTTGTATTTGGGCGGGTGTTTTTTTTAGTACCATCCGGATATGAATAAGAGCCCTGGGGCAGAGGAAAAGTTCAAAGAGATAAGCGGCGCATACGAGGTAATTTTGTCCCTTATTTCTATTTTCGCATTTCATTTGATAGGTAGATTGTTGAATAATTTACTTTAATGTGTTCCAAAATCGTTCATCTAGTTCGGAGATTTTTGTGCATAACGTTGAATTGAATGGATTTTGTTTGGCAGCTACTTTATGTAGAGCTTAGTGATAATTGTGTATGTGCTTCATCGTCTTGTTCTTCTGTTTCCGTTCGTATGGTAATCAAGTAGTTGTGTAGGTGCTATCAGATGATGAGAAAAGATCTTTATATGATCGCTTTGGTGAGGCAGGTTTACAAGGAGAATATGCTGGCGCAGACGGTGGTTCAACAATGGTATGATCATGACTATACTATTTTCCACTATGCCAAAGAGCTGAACAAATCTTCTTTTTTTTGCTGGCTGTGGAGATGGTATTTTAAAGTACTTTTTAATTTATTATTGATTCTCTAGGTGGACCCTTTTGAAGTTTTTGAGACTTTTTTGGAGGATCAGATGGGTTTTTTGGAGGCATGGGTGAACAGGGTGGTGTCAATTTCAACTTTAGAAACAAGAGGAGCCAGGGTCTGGACATTAGGTAACTATCAAGCTCTATGGTCGCTATCGTCATTCTTATCAGAATGGTCCCTTTTTCATTTTTCGGCTGACATTTAAGAAACGGTCTTTTTTGGAAATAAGTTAATTATCATGTTTCAAGTACACTGTAAATAAAGCCTGTTGTCACCTTGTCCTTCAAATGAGTTAGTTTTGTCTTTAGTCCTTTTATTTATTTTTTTGTCTAACAAATATTGGCGATCCGATGCATCTCTTTCTATACTTCAACTTTAGTCATTGTGATGGCTGATAAGGAGAATGAAGTTGTCCATACAGCTTACAGTTTGTATAATTTATTGCTTGATTTTCCTAAAAAATAAAAGGGGGAAAAAGCAGTTTCAGATTGTTCAGTTTGTTGCAAAGTTAATTCCCCCCTTTTCTTTTGGTATTGTTAAAGATTCCCACTGTAGTCATCAAATCGGGCCGTGTATTGGTGACAGCTTTCACTGCATTTGGGTATTCAAATTGTCAATCTCATTGTATCAAGTGCTTTTTATATATGGGAGTACTTGAATAATATATTGCATAAAAATGTCAAGTCTCTGAGAATAAAAAACAATCCTAAATGGTATGTACACTTTATTTAACAAGTATTGTTAATTAAGTTTTGTTTCTTAGGAAAAAAAAAAAAAAAACTCCGAATGGTTATTTTAATGACTTATTAAGTGGCGATCCATATTGTAGAGAGAGGTTTTGCATACAGAAGAATATCATTAGATTTTTTTTAGTTGTTTTTTAATATAAATTTTTAGATAATTTGTAATTTTTTGCTATTTTTTCTGGTTCTAACACATTCTGAAAGCATCACATTCTGGTTCTAACACATTTTGGTATTCAAATTTTCTTCAGAAACTTTGCATTATCCATTAATCTGCCTTTAAATTGACATAACACTTTTTTGGGGACAGTGACCTTTTTATCTAGATAAATTCTTATTTTGTTTTTGCAGATATGACCTGAATTTGACCTTTGAAGAATCAGTTTTTGGAGGGCAGAGAGAAATTGAAATTTCTTGCTTCGAGGCATGTGATAGTTGTGATGGAACAGGGGCTAAATCTAGTAGCTGCATAAAACCTTGTAGTAGTTGTGGAGGAAAGGGAGGAGTCATGAAAACACAGAAGACACCGTTCGGAGTGATGTCACAGGTAATTTGGCATGTTCCAACCTCTTGTTTGCTGGAGCAAAAATGCAAGGCCATCTCGTGTATTTCCGAGAATGACATAGAAGACCAAGTTAACAGAATCATTTATGTTTTTGACTGATGTTATTTTACTTTCTTTTCTTCTAAGCAAGGAAAAATATGAAAACTTTTGCTAACCAAAATAAATCATCTCTAACCATTTTTGACTGTCCCTGTAAGAGCTTGTTCATTTTTACTTCTGTGGTTGTGGCCATTGCTTTTACCCTTACGAACCCTTATCAAGCAATCTCTAGGAACCCTTTGACAATGTTACTAAAAACTCCTCAAGTTTACACAACTTTCAAGCCTCCCGTAAAAGCACCATCAAATTTACACTATACTTCACCCTGTAGTTCCAAGAGAATGGTCCTCTCAGTATTTGAAATTCAATGCGTCAGACCCTAAAACAACTTAACTTGTTTGGCCATTTACCTATAAGCAAGCATGGAAGATTTCCAATAAAAGGAAACTGAGAAATAAATTTAATTTCTAGGTTGAGAAAAAATAAATATCTTAATGTCAAGTGCTTAGAAATCGAAATCTGGCTTATTCAGCCTTCTTTATTCCTTTCTGCATTTTGCTCTCTTTGTGTGAGTTACTCATAGATAAACACAGGGCTTGTACTTGACCAATAGGTTTTACGTGGACACCTAAAATCAACAACAAACACTGGGTTATTTTCACAAATGGTACCTAAATTATACATGTAGTCTCATGTTGCTCCTTGTTTTTTAATTTTACACATCACATTATGTCAAAACTTTTCTACTGCCTACACAAACAACCCCCATGTTGGAGTTCCATCAAAAACTAAATGGAAATTGAACACGTTCAGGCCACGTGAGTTTTAATTATGGCTAACATTGTAATTAAATATTTTTGAAAGGGAAATTGTACTCCAAATTATCTTTGCAGATACTATTGTTCTTTGACGAAGTACAATTTACTCAAAATATGTCTGATGAGGGAACAATTTCTATCCAAAAAATGTTAATTTACAATTTCACCTATACATAAAGCTCATGTGATTAGAATGTGTTCGATTTCTATTTGTGTGTGTGTGTGTGTGTTTTTTATATTTTTTTATATTTTTATATATATTTTTAATATTGATAGAGGGACTGTTGGCATAATTGTGGAAAAGTTCAGGGGAGTGTGATGTGTAAAATCAAAAGCTAGAGGTCAACGTGAGACATGGTGTACCCAAAAAGAATTCAAGACCAAATTGGGGCTTGAGTGGATATATAGCTTTGACTAGACAGCTAAGTTAATTTAGCCCTTCTTAACATTCAAACTTAATTGCTTCATAAACATAATCATCTTCTCTCCTTCAGAACCATAGGAACATAATTTCCTGAATCTATATATTTTACCAAGCTGAGTATTTAAAATTTTCAATTATATTCTCTAAGAAAGCTTTTCAACTTACAATATAACAAGTTTAATATCAATAGGCAACTAGGTTCAGTTGAATTTAATTTGGTTCCAACTTCCAGTTATAGGGTACTGGATTTTGTAAATCCTAGTAGGAATTAAACTCAAACAAGTAAACAAAACTTGTTACTACTTTTGGCATAATATCCTGCTAACAGAATGCAAAAAAATTATGGACATTTAGTACATTTGCCCTCATTTTGTAGGTAAATTTGGCTTTGGGCTCTTTTAGTTATTTATAATTTTCAGATAAGACCCTTCAATTCCGAGTTGAATGTGACCCCAACCATTATACTTTTGCGCATGTTCATTTTCAGACCTAAACAAAGACTTAAAAAGTTCCAAATGTTATTCAGATCACATACATTTTCCAGTCTTGGCGTCTTGCATCCAACAAAAATAGTGTCATCAGCAAATTGCGAGATGCGAGGCTCTAACCTCTTCACTCCCTACTTTAAAGCCTTCAACCACTCCATTTCCCAACTATATTCAATTCTAACATCTGTCTTCGTGGTGACACTGGACAATCGAACAACCATTTAAAGCTAAAGTTTGTCCCAATGATTAAAATTGCACAATTGGGTATTAAGGCGTTTTCTTTTTGTGAGTTAAGGCATAAGCCTTAATGTGGTTTGAGGCGTAAGCCTCAAAATGAAACCATAAAATAAGTCAAAAAAAAAAAATATGAAAAATCATATATTAGGTAGAAATCATAACATAACATCACAAAAAATCTTAAATAAACAAGTTTCAAAAGCAACAAGTCTAAAAGAAACAAGTTCAACAACAAGTCTAAAAGAAAGATATCCTAAAATAAACTAGTTATGACTTCTAACTCAAAAGTCATCCCCATTTCCATCGTCTTCAACATAATCATCATGATAGTTGATGGCTCTCCCGCCTTCCTCATCCTCACTTGAATTAACATCTATTGAGTTTTCATCATCGTCCTCAATCTCTATCAATAGGAACGAGGGGAACCAGAAGAATGAGATGAGCGTAGCCAACAATGGAGGATGAATGCAATAATAGCCACCAATGGAGGAAGAGGATGACGAAGGCGGAGCAGCCAAAACGATGGTTTTTGAGGATTGTCGAACACATCTAGGGTTTCTTAAGCCCTAAATATGGGCTAATATGGGTTTTTTTTTTTTTTTTTTTTTTTGAAAAATCAAAATTTGGGGCCTTGAACCTTTGGATTGGAAAAAACTTCAGAAAAATTGAGGCTACCGGCTCTATTATTGCGCAATGGGGTGCGTAATGAGTACGCCTCAATTCAGAGAGGCATACGCAATTTATTGTGCACCTGAGGCTTAGGCCTCATTACTATTTTTTTCTGCAATTCACTGAGGTGCGCCTCTAATGTGCACAATTTTAAACACTGGTTTGCCGTTAGGATCTTTATTATTTGCTGGTTGAGGAAACCTTGTCCTTTCCAATATTTTGGTTCGTTTTTGCATTTTATCAAAATATCTCTGATGGTGAGGTTTGTATCTGAGATATTTGCGAGTAGCCTGTCATTAGTAAACTTTAAAAAAATACTTAACGATGTTTAAATTGTAGGTGTAAAAGTTAATATACATAATTTTACTACTTACTACAGTCCAGTAGTTGCATATGTCAAAAAATTTCAAAATATGATCCAGTAATAAGATTTCCTTCCTTATTTGGCTTTGGTTAGCTCTAATTTTCCTGTCATTGAAACTTTGATTTCTTGCTTAACCTTTGATGATAGGTGAACTTTCCAGAGTTAGTCATCTCTTATTGAATATTGATGGCTAAAACCTTAAATTTGTCATGGCATGATATTCTTTTCCATTTGTCATTGCAGTTCCAATTTTAAACTTAAAATACTCAAGTGTTGTCATATTTATGACTATGCAAGTTGAATACGTATTTCTGGAATGTGCTCAAGCTGACATGTATCTAGCATGCATGGGTCCAACATCTATAGGTGCTTTATTTGTTCAAGAATCTTGGTCATGACAAAAATTTACCATTTTAATTTAATTTTTCTGAAGTTGTTGATCAGCTCTATGCCATTGTCTCTCTCTTTCTTTTTGACTAGTTGTCTTTAAAGCATGCTGACGTAGAGGTTTCTACTTGTGAAAAGTGCTGCTGAGATGCAAGATAACCACTGTGTATGTTCTTCATTCTAATGCTTCTAATGAATTTGAAACTGTTGTTGACACATGCTGCACAATGTTTGATGAAAATCAGGTGTCTACCTGTGGCAAGTGTGGTGGAGATGGCAAGATAATTACTGATTATTGTCGAAAATGTGGAGGCGGTGGTCAAGTCCAGTCGAAGCGGACAATGAACATAGTCATCCCAGCTGGTGTTAATGATGGTGCTACAATGCGTATTCAAGGGGATGGTAACTTTGATAATAAAAGGTGTGTGCCCGATTGAAATATTTGTTTATAGTGGTTTATTATTATTACATTTTTAATATTTGAATATTTGGAACTTGGTTGATGCTGTAGTTTGGTCATGCTTGTTTGTAACGGGGAGAACTTCCTAAGCAAAGAAACTGAGAATTCACTAGGAAGAGTAATGGGAGAAGTAGAAAGAGTAATCAGAAGATGAATTTTGCATGATGAGCATATGGTGATTGCTATTGCTGCATTGTCTTTCCTTAGATTAGCCTCCTTTTGTGAAGATTAATTCGAGAGACATCATCGCTTGTGTTTATACTAATTAATCTATTAGTGCACATAGTTCCATCTGTTCGACCTATGTGAGGCATGGCAAGAAGCAAGAGTAATTCGGCCAGTTCAGATTAAGAATGCTGAAGCAAGGCTAGAGAGGATTTTGGTAGTTCAGATTGAGTGTCGAGAAGTTGGAAAAGAGTTAGTTTGGTTAGTTTGGTGAGAGTAGTGAATAAAATAAGAGAATAAGTCAGTATTAGGGGGAAATTTTTGGGGACATGGCTCACTTTCGCTGCGGCAGGCGTGGGGGTGGGATGGGTTTCGGGATTGGGTTGGTATTTGTTGCTGGGGGCTAGCAGATCTCTCAAATATCTGCTGTTCATCTGTATCTGCTGTTTTTTTTTTTTTTTTTTTTCAAAATAAACATTTCTTACAGTTCCGTTTTCAGGCAATTGCAATATCAGTTTGTATCATGAAGTTACCAGTTAAAAAAATAATAAATAAAACTACAAATATACTTCGATTCTTGACAGCAGCAATATCCCTATGTTTGGTAAGGAAGAAAAGTGGAAAGAAGGAAGTAGAGATTTGGGAGAGAAAAAAGTTGTGGTAGGAGAGAAGGGGAAGGAACGAGTTTGGCCCACCATATTTATCCCTCGGCAGATGGAGAGATTTCGCGCACGGAGGGAGGGGGGGGGGGGAGGTGGGTGTCGCCGGGGGATTTGCTTAGGATACCTAAAACAAGGGAAAATTACTTATTTAACGGCCTTTTAATTAAACTAACTGTAATAAATAAATTGGTCAAATGTAATTGTACATGAACTCATTTTCACCCTTCCTATTACACCATATAATAAAAAGGAAAACTATTTTCATTTATCATTCTCATTTTCTATCTCTTATTGTCTTTTCTCTCCATCCTATTTTTTCTCCCGCCTACTAAATATAGTATAAATGGTAATCTAGTCTCTCCTTACATTTCATTTGCAAGGCACAATACAGGGACTAAATAGTCTTTTGTTTTGTTATTTATTTTTCCAGGGGTTTTCATTCCTCCGCACAATAGAAATTCTTCTCATGTTTTAGTTTTGGCTCTACTTCGATTTAATTGCCCAAAAAGATTATATATATATATATATATATTTTTTTTTTTTCATGTCCTAGTTGTTGCTTTACTTGTTATTAAGTGGCTGAAAAATAGGACTTTCTTTCTAGATAAATCTTAGAAAATTGTCTTGTCATGTATTCTCACTAATCGCTCCATTTTTTCCAAATTTTCTCTCTGATATATTTGCCTATTATCTCTGGGAATCCAATGTTGGACTACTTCCAAACAACGTAAGCTTCTACGAGAATGGGAAATATAAAGTTTGCATGTGAGATTCTGATGGCTAGTACACTTTGAATTCGAGAAAATGTGGTCCTATAGTTATGGAAAATTATTAGAATATCAGAATTTTCACGGTATTATTAGATCACGTCTGGTATGATGTTTTATCTCAACTGGCTTGCTTTTGACATCTAAATTTGGAGAACATTTGATATACATACATGTAGCTTTGGTTTTGTAAGATGTTATAATTAGTTAGGATTTTTTCTCTTTTGTTTTTCACCAAAATTGTGCATTTTCTTCAACTTTTTGTATATATGTTGGCAGGGGCATAGCCGGTGATCTCTATATAGTGCTCCATATAGAAGAAAAGCATGGAATTCAAAGGGATGGCCTCAATCTCTATTCAAAAATCAATGTATATTATACTGATGCGATTTTAGGGACCACCATGAAGGTAACTTTGTGTTTTTAGTATTGTATAAGAAAAAAGCAAACTTCTAAAGCTCTTTTTGTATCCTCCAAATTAGAACGATGTACTATTCCTCTTATTCTGTTTCACAACTGTTCTTGCGTCAACAGTTTGGTTCAGATTGTTTGTTACTTTGCTCTTGTAAGGGCTGTTGGTTCTAAATATACATGCTTGATTGATGCTTACAATTTTCTTACGTGAAAGATGACACTTCCTTTGTATTTAATCCAATATGTTTCGCTAACTATAATGAGAAACTCGGTGGACCACGGTAACGACGACACTGATTGCCAAACTTATAAAATAGTATTTCTGAGAAAAATGGAAGGCATGAGAATTCTTACTGCTAATTTGAATGGGTAAAAACTAATAACTGAAATCGGTTGCTTTCTTCTTACCTTGATGGGCCATATTACAAAAATATTTAGTACATGTTTTCTTGAATTTTTTCTCAAATTTCTCTTTTGAAATTCTGTTGATTAATAAGAAATTTTGTGATGCAACTATGGTTTACATATCTTTGGTAGAGGAAACATATGTTAGTAGAACACTGGCAAGTTACTGACAACGTTCCCCTCTGCCCGTCAATAAATAGATTTAGGAGTCGCAAATGGGGTTAAAGTAGGTATAGATTTTTGACCTGAGCTTGTTTTGGATAACAGTCAATCTGATCCATTTTCTGAGCTTGTCGTCCTAGCGCAAATCTGAATTGGACTTATTTATGCAACTTCTAGTAAATTGTGATCTTAGCCTTGAAAGAATGGTAAAGAGATGTAGCTAATGTCTTAATAAATGTGGCTGAATATGAGGCGGTTATTAGGACAATGTATTGCATTCAAATATGTACCGCTAATTCAAGGTGGCCATTCTTTAGTAAGCGATTTTCTTATCTATCTTTAATTGCGTTTCATGATTGATTTTGAATTTCTTGAATGCTTTGTCTTCTTCATTGTAATCATTTGGTACCCTTTTCTTTCTGATCTTCTTACTTTTAAAATCATCTATATGAGTTCTGAATGGTATTGTGAGCATATTTCATGGGAAAATTGCTGTTGGCATTTCTTTGACTTTAAAATTTTTGTACCTGTTGTTTCATGAGCGAATTTTAACGCCAGGTAGAAACTGTCGAGGGAATGAGAGATCTCCAAATTCCTTCTGGGATTCAGCCTGGAGAAACAGTTAAGTTGCCACGCATGGGAGTTCCAGATATTAATAGACCTTCTGTTCGAGGAGACCATCACTTTATTGTAAATGTTTTGATCCCAAAAGAAATAAGGTCCAACCTTTTAAACTACTCATTGTTTTTATTTCTTTTGTATATTGTAAAAGTTGTACTGCATTTTTATTATGTTCTACTTTGTGCTAGAATTGAAATGTTCAAGAACCTTTTTTAATGCTTGACTTTTGAGTGATTGAGAACCCTGTTTATTTCTGCAGCAACTCAGAACGTGCACTCTTGGAACAATTGGCTTCATTTAAGAAATTGAATTATTCTAAAAGCAACGGTATAGTTTTCGGATTTATTTAAACCATGTTTTCTATTTTCCTAAACTCACGACGGGGAATAATGTCCTCGTGCCCTATGTTTTATTGACTTGTTTAAGATTCAACTTTAATATGTTACCACCTTTCCAGGGATGCCTGAAGAGAACTTTGTGGAGCCCAAAGCTAGAGGTAGCAAAGAGAATGTCAATTCAAAACAGGGCATGAAGCGTGCTACGACATCTTTGTGGAACTCAATTAAGGGCTTCTTGGGGTATATTCTAATGACATTTGACATAGTTCTTTGCCTCGCTTTAATACCTTGTATTTGTATGCCTTGGCCTTAAGGCAAGGTGGAAAATTAAATTTGGATAACTGAAGTAAAAATAAAAGTCCAATTACTTTGGAAATGAGAAATCAGAATCACAGATGAGAAGTTGAGAAATCATAAAGGGTATTCATTAAGTACAAATCTCTACTTGGCCTTTCAACCCCAACAGTCTGAATTCAACTATAAGGTCGAGTGTGGAATGATTCTATTTGAGAATTAAGGATTTTCCATCCAAAAATTGTTAAGATCTAGACAGGGGATTTCCCCTTTTTCCTTGGCGTCTGAAAAAAATGTTTGCTATGGAGTTTTTCATCGTTTCAACCGTGCATTATAACACAATCAATTAGAGTGCATTTGAAAGCAGTGAGCTTTGAATGCTTTGTTAAGCTTTTTGGGTGACCAAGTGCACAGGGCAAACATTAGATTATGTAACTTTTTGTAGAACTTCGTCCAATTATTTATTATTTTTTTACGGGAGTTTTAGGTGTTTATGATATTAAATGAGCAATATGGATGATTCCCACATTGCTCCTGCAAGTTCTTGGGATATTTATTTTTATTTTTCTTTTTTACTTTACCAACTCAGATGATGTTTCAATAATTTTTCATGTTCCTTCTGCTCATCATTTTGAGTTTCTGTGCTTAGTTTAGGCTGATTTTCTATTTGCTTAAAGCTGTTTTATTTCTGTAGTAATAAATAATGCTGGCATCTTCTTTGTTAAAACGTTTCCAATTTTTTTTTTTTTTTTTAATTTTGGCAAGATATTATTGATGTAAAATCGGTTCTTCATATTGTTGCATATTTGAGTCTTTCTATATAATTTTCTCTTCGTTATCTAACCCGTGACATATTGTGTTAATTTTATAACTACTGGGAAGTTCTAAAGCCTATAAACGTTTTTCAAAATGAAGATTCTAAAGCCTATAAATTTGTTACTTTTTTTTTTTTCGCTAATGTTTTTTAACCACCATGACGTGGTATTGCAGTCACGGGAATATATCTGATATTAAGCATTTTATTTTACCATCAAAGTAATCCGAGTAGTATTCTCTAAAGGCAAAAACATTTCGACTTGCATTAAACTTATCTTATGAATAATGCTTGAACTATTTGCTATTCACAGGCGCCGGCAGTCTAGAGAAGGATTTGCGGCAGTTAGTATGGATACTCCCGCGTTATTGAGAAGATCAAGCTTGTCAGGTTCCCCATCCGTTGTTTCTGTATTTACAGCTTTCGTTGTAACTTGTATATTGATCTTGGTGGGAAAGACTTGCTACCCCAAGTTAAAACAAAGAAATGATTCTCAATCTCGTAGAACATGAAGGAACAACACTTGTATAGAATCTTGACAAAAAATAAAGGTCCTGAAGGTGAATTATTTTCTCCTTTGCTGTGTAAACAATTACCAAATACATGTGGTTTTGACCAAATCATTGCCTTTTTATATAGTCAAGGATATGTTTGTTGAGAGCCAGTTCAATTTTAATCATTCTAAGACGGTCTTGCATTGTGTTTGGCATCATGGCATGGATTTTACAACTTTTTCTCTGCTTTTGATTTCTTAATTTAAATATACTGTTCCTATTTATGTATACGTGTATGACTCGTAGCTGAAAATCGAAGATAACTTGAAAAACGAAAAAGAATAGATACTTAGATAGATCAAGAGCTTTGTTGCTTGCACCATTTGATGTCAACTTCAAGGAAATTGCATATTTATGGGGAGACTATAAACTGATAGCTAACATTTTTCTATTAAAGATAATGCTTAGTTCCAGTGGCGTACCAAACATTTTTCTTCATGTTGCGAGGCAGAACACGTATTTAACTTACTTTGAAGTCTAGAACACAAACTTTATATGGATTATCTTTTGTGAGAAGACAGTTTTAGGTCATTTTATTTCATGGCTCATTAGTTTCTTTCCAAGAAAAAATAATAATAATAATAATAAAGTAGAATAAAATTGAAACACTTTTATGGCTCGTGGACCTGGTTCTGTTTGCAGAATTCTATAGATTTCTAGCCTTTAGGTGCTTGTTGCCTTTATAAGAATTATTCCACAACTCAAGTGGTCTAGGAATTGTATTGGATTCTCCAATTATTTTCCTCTATTTTTCTTTCGCCCGTTAATTTAAAGAAATAATGTGAATAACCCATTTAGTATATATGTTTAGAATTTTTTCCCTACTTAATTACTTATTCGGATTTTTGTCCTATTGACTACTTATTTGATATTATAAGAGGGCAAAAGTCCTAAAATCATTATAAACGGATAATATTCTAAATATGCATTTTTTTTTGGAGCATTTGTAAAAATAAAAATAGAAAATTAAAAACCTAATGAGGCTTTATTTATTTTTAAAATAACAATAGCACAATGCTGTCCACATGTTAATGTTTATCCAAAGAAAAAAAAAGACAATGAGGCTGATTTCTCAAAGGTAGAATTGGAACTCGGCATGATTGTAAGCATATCCTATCGATAATTTCATATCTAATTTTATTATAAGGTGTAGAGTTCGAATATTCATATTTCAATGCTAAAAAATTAAAAAAGAATTGAAACTCGGTTGATTATTTTATTGGTGTTGGATTTCCTCCTCCAATGTTAGCCCTCCATGTGTCAACATCACACAATAGTGTTCATGACAACATGGAAAATACCAATAATAAAAGTGGATGATCAACTCTCATATATTTAGGAAAGTGGATTCAATCCCACTAACTCCAGTAGTAGCTATTTATCTATAGATAGGACATCAAGTCCATCAAAAAAGAGGAGTAAAAGTGCACTCTTACGCCTTTATTCTCTTGTACTCACCATTACTCTAACTTCCATACATTGTAAAAAATTCCATACGCATTGACTAGTTTATTCTAGACTAAATCTCTATATATTTTCGTGTTATTATGTACTTTTATGCATTAGTTTTCTATCATTATTCATGATGGATATATTTAGTGTAGATTTTTATTTCAGTGATCAATAGATCTAATTTTTATGATCAATTATTATTTTTTGATTATTAACTTGAATTTATTTTGACTGTAGATTTTCACATCTACATACCCAATATAGACATGAGATCATAAAAGGTAACACAATTTAAGATAGCTTATAAGAGTAGAGGTAATCTATATAAAGATTGATAGCGCAATTTTGACTCAACTATTCTCGTTATCACATTAACGTAGAGTTTATTATCCGAGTTTTTTTTATAACCTTTTCTTTATCATGTATCCAATAATTCAGTAGATTGTGAAGATTCCTACATGTGGAATGTGCAAAAATTTATAATGAACTGTTTTCTTAAAAAAAAAAAAAAATAAATAAATAAAAAAATAAATAAATAAATAAAAGTTATTCTGGCTGTTGATTTGATTTCAAGCTTCGTCCAAAACAATTGATGACTTTAGCTTGCAGCTTTTACGTGGAATCTACAGGGATTCGTGTCTCAAAAACCTCTCCTTTTTTTTTTTCTTCCTTCATGAAGGCTTCATTAACACGAAAGCACCAAGAGACAGGCCAGATCAACATGGTTTGTTCAAAATTTTTAAAAAATAATAATAATAATAAAAAAATTGAACGTCAGATGAGTACCTTGATGTTAATGCCAAGCACATGGTGGCCAAGATCAATCTGATGTTCAGAATTTGTCCATGTTCCAAATTATATACGTCCTAATGGAAATTTTTCTTAGGCCTTATATATATATATATATATATATATATATATATAATTATAACTAACCTATAACCTAAACTAACCTAATGGAAATTTTTCTTAGGCCTTGTTTTTTAATATGTTTAGAATTAGCATATTAAGTTTCACTAACCTAAAAATTAGCGATATATCATATAATTGTGACAGTCATCGATCTCTATAAAAAAAAAAAGATAAGTTATGCAGTTTCACATCGTTCAGGAAGATGTAAGTGATGATTTATAAGTAAAGATATTACCTCCTAATAGTATAAGGCCTTTTGAGGTGAGCCCAAGAGTAAAACCGTACGGATACGAGCTTCAAAACGGATAATATCATACCAAAGGGAAGCATTAATTAACTTCTTGTTTTCTACAACCTGTTTATTGTAACAACCCCTCACAAACTGTTACAGTTGACTTCTTATATAATCATTCATCTCTTATAAAATTGCGGAAAATATTAAGCTTGAAATAAAAATATTTAAATAATGGAAAACTTTACTTACATAATTTTAGAAAACTCTATAAATTTAAAGAAAAAAAAACTATATCAAATTAACCTTCATAATTAATATATAATTTTTTTTAAAAACCCAATTCATGAAATAAAATTTAAGTTTATATGAATCATCCAATCAAATAATAATAAACTAAAGTCTCAAAACTTTATTTGAAATTAAAAATGTTCATCTCATGATCGTTCTTCCTGTTTTCCTATCACATATCATCTCGCTTCTGCTCCAAGCTCCTCCAACACTATATCTTATCATTTCCTTTATCTACAACATGAATTAATTTATATATGCAATGGCTTAATAAAAAAACTTAAATCTCACAAACGTACATAAACATTTTTCTTTTATCGTCATAAATATAAACATCATTTAAACCTTTTAAACTTTTAAAACCGTCATATATTGGGCCCGACGTTGTACCATCATAGAGCGCTAGTCACGAAAGGAGTGAGGTAGAAAATCTCAAACCAACAGTGACAAAAAGCCCATTTACCGGACAACATCATCATCAGCATCATCAAGGGTGTACAACGCTATCTTAAAACATAAAAAAAAAAAAAAAAAAAACATATACATAAATATATATATTTTTCATCAAAACGTCATCATATAAGAAGTATTATTTAAGAACATTATCATCATCATCAAAACATATACTTCTCAAATCTTTAATTCATGTTGCAGGTGAGAGTGTACTTACCTAAACGCATTACTTAACATTTTCAAATTTTTCGATGGTGACGCACGATTGAGGTCTCGGGTGCTTGCGTTTAGAACCGTTCATGCCATAGATAGTAAATATAGTAAAATCAACAAAAGGTCATAATAATTTATCAAACACATACATCGTATCATAACAGCGCCTATTAGGGCCCTTTTTCATCACTCAATAACATCAAAACACAAAAATTGAACAATTTTACAAAATTACAAAACATTACAGAAACTGTCAGTCGGACCTCTGTCCCTTAAAAAATTCATAAAAATTCACACATGGCTCTAAAAGATCTAAAACAAAGTGTAAACAAAATTAGACATCCAGATCTTTCTAATGGTACCTAATTCGTTAAAATGGAGACCGTTTGGACCCTCAAAAATAGTTTTGAATCTGATTACTAAAATTTTACAGAAACTGGCAGCCGGACATCTACCTATTTGAAAAATCACAACAATTCACAGATATCTCCAAATGATCTGAAACTGATTCCAAATGAAATTAGACATCCAGAGTTTTCTAACAATATTAAATTTGTTAAAAACGGAGACTTTTTAGATCCTCAAAAACAGTTTTGAATACTGATCACTAAAATTTTACAAAATCTGGCAGTCCGACCTCTGCCTCTTTGAAAAATCATAAAATTCACATATATCTCAAAAAAAATATGAAACTAACTTCAAATAAAAATAAACATCCAGGGCTTTCCAAAAATACCAAATTTGATAAAAATGGAGTCCTTTTACATCCTCAAAAATAGTTTGGAAAAACTTATCATAAAATCTAGAAATTTCCAGTAGCAGTGGTCAAATCCAAAAATCCATTAAAAATATAAAATTATTACCACAACGTACATGATTCATACACACACACCCAAAACAGCCCTAAGATATGTTTCTAACATATAACATATTAAATCACCATACCAACAAAATTGTGAATTAAGATATCAAAAACCCTAAAATCATTTTGTTGCATAAAATACAATAAACCAATACAATATCTTTCAAAACCTGTTTATGCACTCCCCCCTCATCTCCATTCAACTAACACCAAGCACCCATCAAGATATTACTCAATCACTCATGAAATTCCAAAATACCAATGAAAGAATAGAAGAAATCATACCTCGAAAATATTTCATTTTTACCCTAAGAACTGAGAAATATCAAGAGATTGATGGTGGAGTTTTGGTGACTAGTTGATGAAGGGATACTAGGCGTATAAGCAGAGGTGAAGGAGGCAGAATAAGGTATAGAGGGATTGGAAGAGAATGTGGATGGAAAATGTTTATGGACTTTTATTTGGGAATTAATTGAAAATTATTTTTCTGAAATAAAATTTGGTTAAAGGCTGTTATCAATGGCTTATTTTGGGCAAAAAAAAAGTTGTCATACAATTAGCATATTAATTGGAATGCAATTTCTCTCCATTTTGTTTTTTAACACGTTCCCTTTTTTTTTTTTTTTTTTTCCCAACTTTCTTTACTTTCCCTTTTTCTTCTTATTAACTTCTTTCCAATTTTTTTGTTTTGTTTTTTTTGATAAGTCTACATTCTTACATATTTAAATAGCATTAATATAGTATGTTATATTTATACTTATAATTATAACGTATATATAACATACAGAAGTCTTGTGAATATATATAACTTATATATATTATATTATATAGATATACACATATACATATCCATTTATATTATATATCATATTATATATACTATAAAATTGTCACATAAATTCATCAAATCATCATAAATATTTTTTTTTATCAATTTGGCATGAAATTTTTTTATCAATTTGGCATGAACTTTATTCTAGCACATCGAGTTCTCATCGCGGCACCTGTAAATAAAATTAACTCAACATAACATTAGAATTAAGAAATTGCTATCTCATCACATTATCCATGTTAATTCTAATGTTAATATTCTAACGTTATTGTTAGGTAGCATTTGAGGAGTTACATCTATAGGCTTATAGCTAAAATTTTCAGGTCAATTACAAACAAATTAAATTTGTCTAATATGGTAACTAAGATCTGTTTTTACTATTGGGATAACATGGGAATAAAAATTGTTTTATGCTATTCTGAAACTTATCCTACTCTCACTTATCTTTTGATACGCAAGATTTAAATTAATCAATTCCCTTAACCCCCACAATAACAAATTGAACATTTACGCAAATTAGTGGAAACAATGTTGCAATTACAGAATGCAGGACCACTAAGAGAGCATTCATTAACGAATGCTAAGCCATTCTATCATTATATAAAATAGGGCAGTTCCAACGAACAAGTTCATTCCCTGATCTATCACAATTTTAAAAAAAGAAGGCCCCATGAGTAATATCCCATTTACATGGAAATTAAACCCGGGGGGGGGGGGGGGGGGGGTGGGTTGTTTTGAGAAGAAAATAATAATAATACTAATAATAATAATAACAATAAAACAACAAAATTAGAAAAGACGTGTACAAGTTTTAGGTTTCAACAACATATATAGTCACCAGCCAACGTATAGATGTTTTTTATAATTATTTACATGCCATGATATTACATAATTATCCAAGACTTTGCCTCTTTTTTCGAGAGAATTTGTCTTTCTGTCCCATTTTCTTATTTTGTCCCGTTGTTATTGATATATATATATATATATTCAATTGAGATGAAGGAATTCGAATTGTACACCTTATAAGTTAGAGTTAAGTGTGAAATTAGCACTAAGCTATGCCTATAACTACATTTGTTCTCGCTATTCAAGTTAGCACGTTATACATATTTTTCCACAATCGTTTTACTCTCGTTTCTATAACATCATAATTTTCAAAGATATATTAAAATGATGTGGTGCCTATATACTAGTTACTGGTTAGTGAGTAGTAAGACATGATATAATATGTAATTGTTTTTTAATATGAATGACAAGAGAGGATAATTAATCTCACAGATGGAAAAGAAATCTGAATTTAATTGGCACGCATTTCAACTTTATCTTACACTAATTCTCCATTCAACTTTTATTAAAAAGAAAATAAAAATAAAAGTAATTATCCAAAAGTACTATCCGAAGGCTACAAGCAAAAGCCAAATGAAGAGAAAGAACTACAAAGGAACCAAAAAAGGTTGAAAAGAAAACCTCCAGACGTTCTACATTCTTAATGCTAGACTAAAAAAAGGCCTCATTAAAATCCTATTCCACCAAAACCCAAAGAGAAAAACTTAACATAGAGAAAAAGAGTACATGAACCATCCGGTCTTCGTAACGACACTGACTGAATAATTTAAAAGAATAATTAAGAGACCAATTTATTATTTAGAAAATCCAACATATCCTCCTTTACCATCATAGAACAGAAGTCCAGGGAAGACTAGCCCTACTTTTTTGAATCAATGTGAACAATGAACATCTAAAGTTTATCAAGTGCAACATTTCCCCCTCGATAGACATGAGAAACAACATAGGTGATAGGGGTGGCAATTCGTGTCACGTGTCGGGTTCGTGTCGTGTTAGAGTCGTGTCGATTTTTTTCTTCTCCGACTCGAACACGACCCGCGACACAAACACGAAACGAAACTGCGACACGAAATTGACACGAAATTTGACCCGAAATCGACACGAAATTGACCCGCGACCCGAACTTGACCCGAAATCGACACGAAAAAAAAAAAAGGGTCCAACCCAAACACAACCCGTTTTTTTTTTTTTTTTTTTTTTTGTGTCAATTTTTCCCAACCCGAACACGACCCGCCTCCTATTTTCCCTAACCCGAACCCTCAAAATTTGTGTCGTTTTCGTGTCGTGACGTCGTGTCGCGACCCATATTGCCATCCCTAATAGGTGATACTGCAAAGATAGTTCAAAGCTGAAGACCAACAAGCCTTAAACCTTCGAGGAACCTCTAAATCTAGTTACCATTAATTCATCGCATAAGATAAATCGTACAAAAACCGTATAAAATCCCAACCTAGGAATTTATCACGCATCGTAGCCTTGATGACTCTCATCGATTCATCGTTAAAAGCGTGAAGAATCCCTAGACGAGAATCAAAACAACCCTTAACAAAATGACTCTGCATTCTGAAGATACCACCATTGGACCAAATTGAAGATGAGAATAACCTAGTTCTAGGCTGATTAAAGCAAATTAAGTATTTGCGCCTTAAAAAGCTACAAGCTAGTCAGTGAGTTCAGTGTTTAACAAGGCAATCTTCTAAAGAAAAGAAACGTTGATAGAGGAGAGTCTATAAATACCCAAAGCACCTTCCGCTTTAGGTAGGCAATATTTTTGTGCCAATAGAAACTTGAATAATTGAGGGATTCCACTTTTCCCGTTCTCAAAAAATTCTCATTACAAACAAACAAAAATTATTTCAGCCATTTATAAATCATGAAATTGTGATCGAGTGAGCTCGTAATAATTGAACATCAAAGTGAGCCTCCCAGTCATGAAAAGTGTCTGGCCCTTCCAAGCCGCAGACTTAGATTTAACCTTATTTGCATTACCTCCAAGCTACTTTTTTTTTTTTTTTTTTTGGGTGCCCCGTGAAAAGAGTAACACCCCAACTAATGCAAATGAGTCTCCCCATGCACGCTTCCTTTCCATAAGAGCAAAAATCTCATTGGCTCTTTGTGGGAAAATATGCTTGCCCAAGTAGGTTTGAGACTTTTCCTCGTAAATATCCTAGCCCGAAAGCTATTCAAATACGATTTTTGAGACATTTAATATTGTGCTTGGAAGCTTTAGAGAACAAAATGACATCATCATCGAACATTAAATGTTTAGTGATCGTACTGCCCCTGTGTGCCATCATTGGAATTAATTTTCCTTCCAAGATTCTTATATTAATCAATCGACTGAAAAAACATCCTCTTCTTGAAAAAATAAAATAGGAGAAAGAGGATTACCCTATCTAACCCCTCGGCCATATTGTGAAAGAAATCTTTTGGCGAACCATTACTCATGGTGTCCTGTAAATTCGGACGGCCCGGACATTACGGGCGGAAAGGGAAAATTGGATCCAACCGGGCCTGATTAATTGGCGGACCGGGTTGGACCTGTCTGAATTTTGAAATTATATGCCCAACCTGGTCTGAAAACCCAGCGGACTTAAAATCGCGCTGGGTAAATGGGCTTTTGAAAAAAAAAATAAAGGAAAAAAAAGAGAGATAAATATGAGCGGCCTGCCGGGTTCAAAGGTAAGGCCCTGCCCAGCCCTTATACTTACATCGGGCCGGGCGGAGCCCGCCCTCGAGCCAAAAATGGAGGCAACAAGCTAGCCCGCTTAGCCCAGCCCATATTTATAGCATCATGGTTGATCAGGGGTCCAAATTAATCATTGTTTCCATCCAATGGACAAATTTAGTATAAAATAAAACTTCTCATAACTTTGAGAATAAATTTCTGTTGCATGGCCTTGATTGCCTTTTCAATTACAAGTATAATTTAGTTTAAGATCTAAGGGGGAAAAAAACTTGTTATAAAGATGCATATAGGTTTGAAAAGAAATCTTAGCAAGATTTTAATCCAAATTGAAAATCATTTTGCTGTTTGGGAGAGGAAAAAAAATGAGTGTGTTGTTGACTTTTTTTTTTTATTTTTTATTTTTTAAAGTGAATTTTAAATTGAATTGGAATCATTTTTAAAACTTATGTGCCAAACATAGGCTAAATCTTCACGAGGGACATGCGGACTTTATTTCGAGTACTTTTACTTTTCTGGAAAAATATGTACATAATCCTTTATGCTTTTCTTTTGGGAATATATAGTAAATAACACGAAAGTTAAAATAAATAAATAATATATGAAAAAATTGTTAAAAATGAATAACTTAGTTATGCATAGATAAATTATTTGCGAATTAGTAAATTAAGTATATACTAAGTTAAAAATTAAATATGTTATTTAAATTTTTTATTTTTTATTTAAAAAGATCACTACAATTTGTGGCTTCTGTTACGTTATCTTCGGTCCGCAAAACATTACAGTAGTGCAATTGAGTTGTGGATGGGGTTGGGTCTACAGATCCATTACAACATAATAACCATCAAAGCATGTGCTCTATCGACAAGGTTGCATACGCATAATCATGTAAATCTTGACGAATCCAGAAACTTTAAGGACCCCAGCCGTCTGCATAAAAAATTCAAAACATAAATTAATGTCGGCACCCCATGCAAAAGAAAAAGTTAAGGATTATGTACACACACACACAATGCTAAAAATGGGCTTATTGCTCTCCTCATGACTTCTTGAAAAGGTTAGTCATCAAAACACTTCTCACAAAGACAGCAATTTATACTTACTTGTCAATTTGTTTTCTGCCTTTATATAATTATTCGTCATCAATTTATTATTATCATTATCATTATCATCATTATTATCAATATTATTATTATTATTATTATTATTTTGTTAATGCAAGAATTTATTTCACGAGTTGATATTATGAAGAACCTACTAGAAAGTTGAACCTTGGTAGAATTTATAGAATCACACATTTACAAAAAAAAAAAAAAATCCCATATCCTTTTAAGTTTTTAAACTTATGTGTAGTTTCACCACATGATACGTCATCTTCTAGTCACACATGTCAATACACGATACATATCTAAAATGGTCTACTGTATCCTCATAAGTAATTTCATTCTTCTATCTATTAGTTTTGAACTCGCTATAATATAATGATTAAATGAGTAAAGAAAGTCAAAAAAGGAAATTGTAAACTTAGAAAATATGAAGTTCAGATATGCTGCACTATATATACACATGCATTTTAGCGTTATTCGAATTACATTTTAACACCTCATTTAATCATTTAAATATTTTTATTATCTACTTCCGAATTATATGATTGTATTATTAAATTTAAATAATATCATAAATAAGAAGTGAAGATACAACCAACGACAAAAAAAAAAAAAAAAAGAAAAAGAAAAAGAAAAAGAAAAAGAAAAAAGAAAAAAGAAAAAAGTAGGGATGTTCACGTCTGATTTTATGGATTAGGCCTCAATCCGTAATCCAAATATCCCTTATGAAACCATTAATGTAATTGTTAGTGATTACCGCATGCCAAACACCTTTTATGAAGCCAACAAGTTGATCAAATAGATCCACATAATTTAAACATCTTGTATAGTTTTAACATCAAGAAAGTTCATAATAAATTTTAGATAACTCAAAAGTTTCTTGAGCCAATCCTAATTTAAGATAGACTCCACGCTCTATCTTTTGAGTAATGACAAAATCGACACATATTTATAAAAATCTTGCACTAGCAATAAGTGTGTGGAAAATTGTTGGGTACAAAGAAAACATGACAGAAAATAGAGAAAAACAAAAGGTCTGAGCCGCAAGGAATATATAGTATTTACGATTTTATTTGCCTCCACTATGAAATTTGGGGATTACCTTTAAGATACAACGAACGCTCGAATTCAATAAATAATCATCTTAATAAATTCAGAAGAAAAAAATAAGGTATGATATTAGTTTGGAGTCTTATTTTTTAGCTAAAATCATATTTGTTTGTGAAAAGGTTCAATTATTACTGCATTCATAACTTTTGGTCAAAAGCTGTATTTTCCTTAAAGGTGCTTTTTCTTTAAAAAAAAAAAAAAAAAAAAAGGTGTAAAACTTATAACAGACATATATGTTTGTTAACAAATTAACTTTTGACAATGGTCATTTAATTCTGACTGTTAGATCGTAATTATTTGTTAATGATTAAGATTAAATATGAAATCATTTAATTCTGAACATTAGATCATAACCGATCAAATCTACGTTCTAGATTAAATATGAAAAAAGGCAAGCAAAAAAAAAAAAAAAAAAAAAAAGCTCCTTAACTCCTTGCGATGATGCATACGTGAGCCTCAAAAGCGCCTGAACGCCCACGCGTACAGTGAATGATAGTGGCATAGGTTCACCCACACACAAGAGATACATCATATCACTTATTTTTATTTAAATCATTTGGCTTGCATATAATTTCTCAATGTGGAACTTTTGGTTTTTTAACTCCGAAGAAACAATACAATCTTTCTAATACAATATGTAGCAGAATAAGCTCTATTAAGGACAAAATTCAAAATTTCCCCCTGAACTTTGGGCCTTATAACGATTTTTCCCCCGAACTTTAAACTGTAACATATGTTCCCCTTAATTTTGAACTGTTAGCGAATTTACCCCCTCTGTTAGATTTTGGATGGAAAATACCACGTAATTTGTCTCATGGTGATGATTAACAATGTTTAAATTCTTCTACAATCACGGTATTTCACTCTTACTAGTACCGAAATCATAAGGACGATTCAATGGACGTACATTGGTTTTAAGGGGCAATTGTTAAAACTTTCATAACAACCCAACACAAATTATGAAAAGCTCGAAACATATTAAATGTCCAATACACGATGATAATAAAAGGGGTTACAAAGAGTGCAATTACAGGGATTCAAACTCAGGACCTCCTGCTCTGATATCATGTTAGTTTACCAATTCTCTCAAAAGCTTAAGCTATTAAGAGGTAGGCCAACAATAGTTTTATATTTTAATAGTCCATCATTACACGCTTATATGAGTTGAAGAATCGATGCACCAGGCTTCAAAAAGAAATCAAGATCAGCCTTAAAAAACGTATTGACGATGTGGAATTAAGGTTGAAACTATTGAATATGTTGTCGACGACAACACAATTGCGCTGGTTAACTTCACCCGATGTCATAAGGAATCGATCAAGTCCTTGGAGTCCCATCAGGTCTGTCTTCGTGATACTACAACTCCGACTCTGAAGACTACTCACCATGGCCAAGCAAACTCACCCCTATAACCTGCAGATAGTGGCCGCGCATTTGCAAAAGCATGGCATAGTCAATTTGAAATATTCACTCCTAGAGCTTTCTCGCCCTATTAACAAATAAACCGACGTTAATAGTAGGTCTAATTCTGTGATAAAATAGCTCTGTTTCCAAATAGACCCCCAAACTCACACACACTCACACATACCGTCTCACTCCCTCCCTCCGTCACCGGCACCATCTCCGATTAGAGACGTAAGGAAGCAAGGCTTAGAGGGGGCTTAAACCCCCCCTCAACCTTTGTTTCCCTCCTATTTATCTCTATCTATATACAAATATATATATATATATATATAGAAAATTGCATAAAGTCCCCTCTAAAAACTGAAAAATCTAATTCATATCACTCAAAATTTATCTCTGTATTAATTAACCCACCCTAACAAAACTTTCTGGCTTCGTCACTGTCTCTAGTTGCTTGCAACCTCTGAACCGATTGTGGTTGATCGCAACCTCTGAACTCCTCTGCCATAGTTCTCTTAATCTTACTTTTACAACTTATATCAAAGGTGTTTACAAAGTAGGAAAACATTCTAATTTAAGAAATTCTCTTAAAAGTCTTTAATTAGTTTGATCTAAATTTTAGAAATGTGACCACATGATTCTACCAGACCTTAAAGTAAGATTACATAAAATCTCTTATAAACAATAGCGAAATTTATAGTAGGACATGTACTTTTTCCCTATTAGTGATAAGTACTCTTTTCCTTTACCTTCATGATAATAGGGTGAGATATGAAGGTCCACTTTTAATCTAGCTCTCTTTCTTTCCCTCCCTCTCCCCTTCTCTCTTCTCTCTCCCTCCCTCCCTCCCTCCCTCCCTCCTGCACCGCCACCTCCGCCTCCATTTTCTTAGTGGGTGTTTGGGGTTCTCCAGATGGCATTTTGCTATCTAGATTTTAAATTTCCAACTCTACATCAAACTTTCTCTCTCTTTCATTTCCAAAAACTCAAAACTTTAAAAGTCCGTAACTTTCTCATTTCAAATTAAAATGAGATTTTAATGTCAAAATGCTCGTAACGATGAGACAAACAAAACAATATTCATTTTGCATATTTTTTTCTGAATACATTTCAAATTTTTGCACTATTTTCTATATTATAGAATTTTTTCAAAAGTTTTCCCCCTAAACACTCATTTCCAACTCAACCTCCAAAACACCATCTCCAGATATTACCCCAAACGGGCCCTTAATCTTACTTTTACAACTTATCTCAGAGGTATTTACAAAGTAGGGTAACATTGTCATTTAAGAAATTCTCTTAAAATTAAGTTTGATCTAAATTTTAAATGTGCCAGTGATCCTACACCAAATCTTCTATAGTGAGAGTACATAAAATCTCTTTTAAACAACGGCGAAATTTATAGTAAGACGCGTATTTTTCCCTTACCAGTAGGATAAGTACCTTTATCCTTTAACTTCATAATGCGTGATATGAGTGTCCATTCCAGCTTATAAGGTATCGTTTTTTATTCTCACATTAAATAATTTATATTACTTAAAAAAATAAAATTTAGCACCAAAAAAAAAACAAAAGGGAAAGAGAAGAGCTTTGCAAACCCGATCCCACCCAAAAAGAAGGGAAAATAATAATAATAATAATAATAATAATAAATTTCCACAGTTACGAAGCAAAATCAAACTAATAAAAAAAAAAAAAAAAAAAAAAAAAGACAAAACAACACTTGAAAGCTTAGTTGTCGTGGTCACTAGATAGTTGAAAACCTGTTGAGTTGTGGTGTTTCTTTAGAAAAAATTATTTTTAAAGTTAAATCATGTCTGAAATTTTTTAATTTTCATTTTCATTTCAAAAGGTCTAAATACTGTATGCACTTATGAAAATACAATAAGAATATACATAACCATGATCTTTTCATCATCCAAATATAATCAAACAACTGCAAAACCATCGCTGTTGATCATTATAAAAAAGTAAAGGTTGTATCATAAATTTCGTCATAAACAAATAGTTGAACAAATCGGTAGCCGTTACATCAAATATCAAGAAACCACTATGAAGGGTTAGTCAGTAGTTGGGAAAAAAGCCTCAACAGTGACAAACTTTAAGGTTCTTTTCTTTTGAGTTTTGGGTAACTTTAATTAATTAGCTAAAACTCATAAGCCCCCGTAAAAGCCTCAAAATTAAAGTATTAATTATTTATCACTTTCTGGGTTTTAGGTAACGTGTGTGAAAAGGGAAAAAAGCTGTATTTATTAAAAACAGAACCGACACTAGTAGTACTGAGAAAAAAGAAAGGGTTTCCAACTAAGTCCCCTCACCGAACAACTATTTTATATGTCATTATTGTAATGTATGGTATGGGTTGGCAAACTTAATATTTTCATGCTTTTAAGAAAAGTGGAGAGTATACGTACCCTAATTCATTTTCTCACCTAAGTTCAAAATTTCATTTTCTCACCTAAAACTATATGTTTTCCCAAATTTTCGTTTTCACTAAAAAAAATAGTAATAATAATAACTGATGTTATATTGGTTGGTAATAAATCAGATTCTTTATGTTTAATTTACGTCTAAATTTTCTTCCTTTGATTCCTAAATTAGTTGCTACCAAAATCAGCCACATATTTATAACTCTACACCTTGTAAACTTTAAGTTGACGCTTGTTCTTGGATATAGCCAACTAGAAGTTCTATATTTTAATAATCTTTATATTTTTTGTATTACAAAATAATTGAATTTTTTTTTTTGGTTCTCATTTTAATTATATAATCATATTCCCTACTAAAATTATATTTGATTGCATGGACTACGCGGGGTGTATAATCGATGATTGAAACACTTTAATCCAACGACTTCTTGGATTAAAATACAACTTTTGGTTCTTAGTTTTCTGAGCAATTTAAAATGTTGAATGCCACTACTAAAGTTAATTAAACACTAAATGACATGACAAATCGTTGAATTGCACAAATAATAATAATAAGATTAAATATTAGTACCATTAGTTAGTGTCAAGTATAAATGGCTATAGGGTGAATTCAAGACATGGCAGTCTTCTTGTGAACCTACCTCACGAATAAAAACACTCCTCATACCCATCTTGTAACCTGTTTAAATTGGTGAGACGGTTCGGGCTTTTCCCCTCAAGGGTTCAGGGTACTAACAGGATACCCCGTTTATCCGTTTAATTATTTCCATCATATAAAATTACAAAATTAAAATTAAAATTAAAATACATATATATATGAGACTTTAAGTTCTGAAATAAATCAAAATATCTAGTCTTCAATTTTCATATATCAAATATGTTGAAATTTAATACTTAAAATCACATATGTTATATAACATCAAACATAATATCTTTAATAAAAAAAATATTATATAACTAAACTAATCCTCCAAGGGGTTAAACTTTTAACCTATTTATAACCCTAACCCGTTTATATTGAATTTTTTTTTCATCCCATTTAAGGCAGGTCCCGTCAATAAACAGGGAAAATTGACATCTTAAACTGTTAAGTAGTCTTAATTATACATTACAAGTTTACTAATAAATATGTAATCACAATGTAATTAGTGGAGTCCATTCTTCTATTCATGTACTTCGTAGTATGTATAAATAGTAAAAATCCTTTGCAATGTAGTTACATACATAGCAACACCATCCACGAAGTGTGCTTTTTAAACCTCTTCATATAAAGGGGGGGAAAAAGTGTGCTTTCTAAAATGTACTCTAAAATAGTCCAAATGTCATGGATTCCATCTATCGTTATACAATGTATTTGTTATGACTAGCATTTCTGTATAATGGTGCGTGAAGGGGTGCTATACCATTAAGGTTATGGTTACTATAATATAGCTATAATTATATTCTTTAATACAAATTGTTTGAAAGCTAATAGCCAAAAAAAAAAAAAAAGACAATAATTAAACAAAGATTAAAAAGAGTGGTTCATGTATTAACATAGCATACAGATACTCTCATACGCCCTTGGATTCTCAAGAAGAAGCTTCCTATCTCTTATATTTATTCTTCTTATTTTGTTCTCTTTTGGAAGAGACAAAAAACATTGTAAGGATCCAATGAGAAAAATAAATAAATACCGAATATGTACAACGTCAAATCAAAACACAATCAAAGATGCAAATTAGTTTAATAATAATAATAATAAGATTAAAAAAAAATTATAGTAATATCTAAACTTTAAAAAATCTCAAAACATATCGATAGAGTTTCCATACTTTTGTCTACACTCTAATTCAATAATATTTTTATTTAAAGAAAAAAAAATCAATATATTTTTTTTCGATAGAATCCAACTCAATAATTTGAAATTTGTTACATCTACTATACAGTAATCAATACCCAACGATCATCGTCAGCTCTAAAAATGATCTCTTTCCTTCTTCTATTTTGCTAGCAGAACCAAAATTCTATTAAAATAAATGCACTTTAATATTGGTGGACAATTTAGATTGGTAGATGTACTGTCTTAATCGATAACATTTTACTTAAAAATTTCCATAAAAAGAAATTTAAAAAAAAAAAAGCGCAAAATAAAATATCGGTTTTGTGCATATAGTATCCACCGGTACGCGGAAGAGAGAGACATGTCTAAATCCACGGGCCCCACTACCAAACTTACCTGACAACAATTGATATGTGATTCTCTACTCCTAACGTTTGGATCCGTCTGTGGGTTGGCATCATTGGTTTCAATCGGACGGCCAGAAATGGTCTCCCATTGTTCATATTTTGATGCTTTGAAAGAAGACGGATAATCTCTCAATTTTTTTTTTTAAATTCGAACCTAATGGGATTTGAATCTATCTTTTTAAATAGAATATGATGTGATATTATTATTAGGTTATGTCTATAATCATCTTTTTATTTGTGTTGTTCTCAATGATGAAAACCATGTTTTTTTATTAAAGAAATAAAAATAAAAACCATAATGACGTACTATTTATAAATCAACATTATTAGAAAATAACAAATGGTTAACACAAGTATTGTTTTAGATAAAATAGTACTACTGTACTGTTTAATCTATAGAATAAAAATCACAAAGTAAATCGCCATAAAGAAAAGACTCAACATGATGATGATGATGATATGATTAACGTGGAGAAACACCTATAAGAAAAAAAAACTCACAAAATGTTGAACCCACCAACTTAAATAATTGTAGCTTTTTTTTTTTTCCTTTTTTCTGGGCTACCCTCAAATCAATGTTACTATGAGAATTTTTTGATATCATAAGTGAAATGAAGAAGAACCTGGTTCTTATTTTCTTGCTTAACATCTAGCGAGTTCAAAGTTATCAAAATTCAGTTAAATTTAACAGTTATTAGAGATATATAATTGTAGCCTCATATCAGATAATGTGATTTGATCCCTTATGCTTTGGTAATTAGAAGAGAGCATTCATAGTTTTTATTTATTTATTATTATTATTATTTTTTTTTTTTTTGCTGCTATGCCACCACCAAGCCGCTTTTCAATCTTTGTGAGGCCGGTCTGATGGGGTTGTCTAGGGGTAGGATACACCATAGCAGTCCTACTGTAAAATTGCCGAGCTTCTTTTGTTTGGAAAAAAAAAAACAAAAAAACAAAACAACGCAAAATGTTACGAGGGACTATAGGTGGCCAGGCACTTTACTTGTATTATTGGCTCTCAAAAGGGATAAAAGTGGCAGTTGGCCATTTTTAAAATACATACACGTTTGTTTTCTCTTTTTTGAAATTTCGAAGTACACTAAAAGATGCCAAAAATATTATTGTAAGATTAGTTTTAGGAAATACCCAAAAAGCCTATTTCTAAAAAAATACCCAGAACACTTCATTTATATACGTGCCCCATCAAAGGCTGGTAACTCTGTGTTCTACACAACATTGATCTTTTAGGTTGAGAATCTAGATTCTACAGAAGAAGCATTATTTGAGCGAAAATTTTCCATTTGGTTAAGAAAATAGCCAGTTTAATGTTTTGCTGGTTAACATCTTAAAAGTTGTTTATAATTATATAAAGTAGTATATAAATGAATTTATACAAATAAATAAATAAATAAAGTAGAACATAACTATTTGAGTGTTAATTTCATATTTTATCTCTGAATTATAAGTCGAATTTCATTTTAGCTTATAAACTAAACGTCTCATAACCATTTTTCACACTATCATCTGTGTCTCATATTAGTCTTGCAGTCCAAAATACTATTAAAAATGGATTGTAGTTAATACGTAAAGATGTGTTTTAATCATGATTGATTTTTGTTATTTTCACGTCTCAAAAGTTTTTGTTAAATTTAGAGTTTAATTTTAGAAGTTGTAAATTATCAAAATACACGTGATCTTAGATGCAAGTAATCTACAAGTGATAACTATCATATATTTCTTTAAAAGTGTTTTGAATTAAAGAATTATTATCTGATAAATTGATAGTTCAATAATCAGTTCAGACACTAAAATAAAATAAAATAAAATAATAAAATCATTATTTTTGTTATAAGATTCGTTGTGTGTCTGTACAACTCAAACTTGAGTAGTTCTAGGGATACCAATTTTAATCCCGATTTTTTAAATACCAACTCACATGTCTTATTTTCATTGATAAATGTAATCAATTGATGTGTTAATACTTTAAACACTTACCAATAAAAAATGACAACTCATATGCCATATAAATTGATACTCAAAAATTGAGATTAGAGTTATTGTCCCTAGCATTTTTCCTCAAACTTGACTTAACCTTCGAAACCCCCAAAGAAAGAAGAAGAAAATCAAAAAGTAATATTGTAATGAATAGTATTTGTATGAAAATAATTAAAGCAAATAGTAAGATTTTAAAATATTTAATTATTCAAAAAAAAATTAAAGTAAAAGTAAAATCATAACATTTTTATGAAAATAACTAAAGCAAATAGTAAGATTTTAAAATATTTAATTATTCAAAAAAAATTAAAGTAAAAGTAAAATCATAACATTTTTATGAAAATAACTAAAGCAAATAGTAAGATTTTTAAATATTTAATCATTAAAAAATATTTAACATGCTATTTACTTCATTCTTAAAATTAAAAATAAAAATAAAAAAAACCTTAAAAGAAAAACGGTAGTTTGTCTCTAGGAAATCTCTCAAATATTACTTAACAAGGATTTGTGGAAGTAGTGAAGTGAAAATGACATAAAATTTTCCTCTCATTGTTTTGAGTTTATAAATGTCAATCCACGTTGTCAAAATTATTTCAAAACTACGTTAGTTAAGGACATGCAATTATAGAAGGTGGATTAGAATATCGGATTTCTCCACTACGAACAATATCCACCTTTGGTTTTTATTAGTTGTTTTTGTTTTTTGTTTTTTGTTTTTTGTTTTTTTGGGTTGCCCTTTGACACAAACAAAGTCTCAAGAAAAAAAAAAAAAAAAATCTAAAAACATAATAAAAATTGAAAACACAATCTACCCTTTATGAAAAGTACACGTTTTAATCTTTAATCTTTTATTACCATAAAAACACAGTAAAAATCCGAAAAGCATAAAAGCCAAAAACCAATCCATGTTTAAATGTTAGTGTAAATGTGTAACCGTAACAATAGCTTTCTTTTGGAGCATATGTAACTGTAGCTTCATAAAATACTATTTAATATCACAATCTGAAACAGAAGAACAAATATATATTATATATAGATATTAAACGTCTTGTATACGATAAGAAAATACAATCTTTAATTGTAATTTTTATGTAAAATCTAATAATATGACACAATTTAGATATTAATACAAAAGATAAATATGATGAAAAATATTATATTAGAATTATATAATTATTTCAATATTACATAAATTTTTTTTTACAGATACCATTTTATAAAAATGGGGAATAATAAGACATTCTTATAGATACATTAATTGTTATGTATACGAAATAGATAAATAAAATAAATTAAAAATAAAAAAATAATTTTTTAAAATTTTTAAAAAAATTAAATTTTGATTTAAAATGGTTTAAGATCCCCACCGAATGAATTGAGAGACAAAGACAGTAGTTAATGTTGTAGTGCATTTCTTTCTGATAGATATTCCGTAAAGGAAAAAGATTAATAGGTAAAAAAAAAAAAAGAAAAGGAAAAGACAAGAAAAGAGGAAAAGGTAAAAGAGAAAGCAGTTGACCGTCCACTCCTCATTCTTCTTCACAGTGTACAGCTAGGGTTTCTACTCCCCTTTAGCACTCTCACTCTCTCTCTCTCTCTCTCTCTTCTTTCTCTCTCTCTATCTCCATTTACCACACCAGCCTGTACTCTCACACTCCTCCCTCTCTCTCTCTCTCTCTCTCTCTCCTCCCAAAAAACCAGAGAGAGAAGAAACAAAAGTACGATAGAAAAGAAAAGAAAACCAAAACCCAAAATGCAGGTTCTCCAACACACCCACACCCTATATCTCTTCCCATTCCTCTCTCTCACCACCCTTCGAGTTTGAGTTTGTCCCATCCAAAAAAAAAAAAAAAAAAAAAAAAAAAAAAAAAAAAAAAACACCATAACCAAGCAATGCCTGGAGAGCTTTGAAGAACTCAACAAACCCGTTTTTCCATCAAAAAAGGGAGAGAAAAAAAAACTTGGGTTTTGAGCAGAAGAATATGAAGCCTTTCAGGCTTCCCATTTCCTCTTTCCTTTCACTTTCTCTGCTTCTTGTTGTTCTTGTTGTGGTTTTTCCTTATGCAGAGCCAGATCTGAACTCCGACAGAGCAGCTCTCCTAGCTCTCCGCAAAGCCGTCGGAGGAAGAACTCTGCTCTGGAATGCGACCCTTGAGAGGCCTTGTTCATGGGCAGGTGTCAGATGCGAGAACGACCGAGTCACTGTTCTTCGTCTTCCTGGTGTTGCTCTCTCCGGAGATCTCCCCAATGGCATCTTCGCCAATTTAACAGCTCTGAGAACTCTCAGTCTCCGTGTCAACGCCTTAACCGGCTCTCTCCCTTCAGATCTGGCCTCCTGCGTTAACCTCCGAAATCTCTACCTTCAAGGAAACTTCTTCTCCGGCGAAATCCCCGACTTTCTCACCTCTCTTCCAGACCTCGTCCGTCTCAACTTGGCTCTCAACAACTTCTCCGGCGAGATCCCGCCGTCGTTCAACAACCTCACTCGGCTGCGCACTCTGTTCCTCGAGAACAACCAGCTCTCCGGGCCGATTCCGGACCTGAAGCTTCCCGATCTTGCCCAGTTCAACGTCTCCAACAACTTGCTGAACGGCTCAATCCCGGAGAAGCTTCAGACATTCCCGTCGGATTCCTTTCTCGGAACCTCTCTCTGCGGAAAGCCGCTCTCTCTCTGCCCCGGAGACAATGACACATTGCCGACTGGAGAAGTCAACATTAATGGAAACGGAAAGGGGAAGAAATTGTCCGGAGGAGTGATCGCCGGGATCGTTATCGGGTGCGTGGTCGCCGCGCTGGCGATTGTGATCCTCCTCATCGTTTGTTGCAGGAGGAAGAGGATTCAGAAGACGAGCTCGGTAGATGTCGCGGCGCTGAAGCATCCGGAATCGGATGTTTCGGGGGAGAAGCCGGCGGAGGAGAATGGCGGGTTCAACAACGGCAACAACAGGTTCTCGGTGGCTGCAGCGGCCGCGGCGGCGATGGCGGGGAACGGGAAGAGTGAGGTGAATAACAATGCGGCTGATGGTGTGAAGAAGCTGGTGTTTTTCGGGAATGCTGCGAGGGTGTTCGACTTGGAGGATTTGCTGAGAGCTTCGGCGGAGGTGTTGGGGAAAGGGACGTTTGGGACGGCGTATAAGGCGGTGTTGGAGGTCGGGACGGTGGTGGCCGTGAAGAGGTTGAAGGATGTGACGATTTCGTATAAGGAGTTTAAGGAGAAAATTGAGGCTGTGGGGGCTATGGACCATGAGAATTTGGTGCCTCTCAGGGCTTACTATTACAGCCGAGATGAGAAGCTTCTTGTCTATGATTACATGCCCATGGGAAGCTTGTCTGCTCTTTTGCATGGTCAGAAAAATTATTTATTCTCTCCCTTTTTCTTCTCTTAATTTTGCCTGACCTTTATTTTATTTTATTTTTGATTCATTTTCATCATGATATTTATTATTTCTCATCCCTTCGTCCCTTTTTTCTTTAGAATCATGATTGCTTAGATTTGTTAATTTGTTTACCATGAAAATGCTATATCCTGCTTAATTTTATTTGCTTTGCTTCTAATTGCAGTGAGGATTTGATTTACAATTCTGAATTTTCTTCATTTTTAATGAAATGGGAATTGCTTCCAGAGTGTGTTTATTTTTTTTTTTTAATGTAATTCGGAATTAATTTATTTAAATGTTTCTGGAGCAGTTGTTTGCCAGCTAATTTTCTTATCATCAGAAACAAAGAAGAATTCAACGTTTAAGCCAACTCATTGTTAATTAAATATAGATCTATGACTTCCTTTTGCTAAAATCATGTTCGCCACCATCAATCTGTATTTTGCCCCCAACAGGAAACAAAGGAGCAGGCAGGACACCACTGAACTGGGAAATCCGATCGGCGATCGCCCTCGGCGCATCCCGCGGCATCCAATACCTCCACTCGCAAGGCCCAAACGTCTCCCATGGAAACATAAAATCATCAAACATCCTCCTCACAAAATCCTATACCTCCCGGGTGTCCGATTTCGGGTTAGCCCACCTCGTCGGCCCGTCCTCGACCCCCAACCGTGTCGCAGGATACCGCGCCCCGGAGGTGACCGACCCGCGGAAGGTGTCCCAGAAGGCGGATGTGTACAGCTTCGGGGTCCTCCTGTTGGAGCTCCTAACGGGAAAGCCACCAACTCACGCCCTCCTGAATGAGGAAGGGGTTGACCTGCCCAGATGGGTTCAGTCCATTGTCAAGGAAGAGTGGACATCTGAGGTGTTTGATCTAGAGCTTTTGAGGTACCAAAATGTTGAAGAGGAGATGGTGCAGATGTTGCAGCTTGCAATTGACTGTGCTGCTCAGTACCCTGATAAACGACCCACAATGTCTGAAGTCACATGTCGTATTGAGGAGCTTTGTCGTTCAAGCTTGAGAGAAGATCATCAGGATAATGAGCTTGTCAAGGAAGCAGATTGATTGGAGTTTCGAATTTGTGGGGCCCACATTCATTGGCCTTTTGTTGAATCATCATGACCAACTTTGCTTTACCTATGGTGGCCATACTTTGTGTTTTAAATCGGTTGTTTTTTGTTTTTTTTTTTTCCTTCCTTGGTGTATGTTTAATCTTTGGGCATAAATCATCATTTCTTTTTTTTTTTTTTAATTAGGAGCCAAACTGTGAATTTTATCCTATTGTTAATTTTTTTTTTAATTCCCCTTGTACTTTTTTTTTTTTTTTTTTGGTATTAAATTTTACATTGGGGTGGATATATCTGTTCAATTTGTTGAAGATGATGGGGGGCGGTTGCTGTGTAATTATGACTTTAGCTTTTGCCTTTTTTTTTCCCCTCCACTTCTAATTTGCTTTTCTCCAAACTTTTTCATTTGTTGAAATTGATATCTTATCGCTGATTTGATGAGTTGGTTGTGCTGTCTATTCGGTTAAATCACATCAAGTCCATGTTGTTTCTTCCCTTTCATACGTAAGGTTAAGACTTATGTGTCACGTATTAATCAATCTTAATTCGTGCAAGACGCAAGATTACTTGGGAAAGTCTTAGGGCGCGTTTCATGTATGAATTTAAATTCTTCATCATCAATTTAATTTTTATATATTTTTTAAAATTTTTTTTTATTTTTTTTTTAAAAAATCAATCAAAATTACTATTTAAATTTATAAATCTTAACTCAAATTCATACACAAAACTAATTCTTAACCAAAAGGAAAGTCCCCATTTCAATTCTGTATTTCTTATCGCAATAATTTTTTTGAACATTATATTTTAATCTAATTAAAATCATAACAGAGGAAAAAATATATAAAATTTATAAACATAATTTAGTGATAATTTAGTTCCTAATTTTATCATAAAGTGCATAGTTTGATTCCCTCATTTCTAAGTAAAAAAATTAAATGAAAAAGGACAGTTTTCAATATTAATTTGATGGTTTAAAATAAAGCTTACCAATAAAGTTATTTTTTCAATATCCAACATAAAATTCTGATGCAATGTTTTTTTTTTTTTAAGTAAAAATCATCATAAATCACAAAATTCAATTTATGTTAATGAGAAATGATCTCTCCTCTTGGGGAAAAAAATAGTAAAAATGATCCGCATTTAGGTGAAAAATTGACTTAAAACACGTTGAAATTGGATTGCGTAATTTCTCCAAATATATAAATAAATAAATAAAAAAAAAAATATATATATATATATATATATGAAAGATACCATATCCTAATTTCTTTCTTTCATGTGTGGAGGTGTTTTTTTTCCCCATTCTTTGGATTCTTCTTAACTTCCTAAACAGCATTTTTTGGAAATCTTGTCCTCAATTTTATTTTGCTGGAGGTTTGTAAAGCAGTGCATCAATCAATTGTGAGGTAATCCGCATCAATCTAAATATACATATATTGCCCCTTTTTTTTTGGTAAGAATACATATATGGCCTTTCGAATCTAGGTTTTTGTCGTTTATTTTCACTTTTTAGAATATATATTGTCACTATTAACCAAGCTAAACAAAAACTAACCAGCTGACCAACTAAAAAAAAATCAAAACAAAACTCTGTTAAGGAATAATTAGATATTATGGGCCTGTTTGGTGCACAAGTTCAGTTTGAGTTGAGTTAAGATTTTTAAGTTTGAATAGTAATTTTTGTTGACTTTTTCAGAAAAGATAAAAAATTTTTTCAGAAAAGACAAAAAATATGATGAAAAAAGTACAGTTTAGTTTAAAATGAGTGCAAATACCAAACACCCCCTATAATACTACTTTCAGGACTAAATATCACATTTTTTCCACTTTGAAGACAAATTTAACTTTGTAATCTCATTTGCTCATATTTTGTAATGCATATTCAAAGTGCAAATGACATTTCTTCAGTCCTTCATTTCACATTTATGAAGCGCTATGAGGCGGCTTCGAGCAGTCGTCGTATGGTGTTTTATTTTTTTTTTTTAAATTTATTTTGCTTGTCTATTATCCGGCGCGTACAAAGCACGTGCTCTCATTTGATAACCAGTAGGGGCAATACAGTAACTCAGAAGGTGAAAAAGCTTAGGACATGTTTTTTGTGGTGATGATGATTACTAACCAACTTTATACGTTGGACCAAATTTTGATGCTTTTTTTTTAATGGAGCGAAGGTGTAAAGCAAAGCATACAGTCTGACAATGTGGTCCTTATTCCTTCATTTATGCCTGAAATTTTTTTTGTTAGCATCCAAAGTCCCAGAAGAATTTTTAATTTTTAATTTTTAATTTTTAATTGTTTTTTCCTCTTGGATAATTTGTGCTGGGAAAATATTAGCCTAGAAAATGCCTAGAAAACGATAGAAAACAAAGCCTGGAACTTCCATTTTTTCCAATGATGGGATAAGTTTGTCCTTGGTTTTGTGCTGTCCTATTCTGCCGTCTTTATTCAGCTAAATCCGAATGGCTCAATCAATAGAAACAAAATATTTCTGTCACATAATACCAAAAAAAAAAAAATAATAATAAAGTAAAGGAATCCTACTAATCCAAAGGCAAAAAAATGAGCCAAGAAAATAACTCACGCATAAAATGGACCCTATGCATAATCTCTCTTTCAAATTGTTGGAGCTAATACTCGATTATTAATGTGCCAATAATTATATTTACTTATTAATAAAATTGGTTTCAATTAGGAATTTAGTCTCGTATGTTCCGAGTTTATAAACATTAATGTTTGAATCGCCTTATGGAATATAATTCTACCTTTTAAAAGAAAAATCTGCAACTAGTTGCAGCAACTTAAAATTACTGAATATGATTTAATTTTTTTCTTTATATTTCTTTTAATATGGGTTTATAAATGGATAAATAGATACATATTGTTTGAAATATGAGGTGGTAGAGACAATGTTTGAAGCTAGAGTAGGATGTATTGAAATTCCCAGGATTCCATTGACTACTTTCACTTATTGTCGTGTGAATTTATTTTATGTAATTCGAGACCCTTATACGTGACAAACATGATGTACTGGACACAGAAGCTTATTTACCAAAAAAAAAAAAAAAAAAAGATGTAATGGACACAATATATATATATATATATATATGTGTGTGTGTATGTGTGTGTGTTTGTATATTGCATTGGAAGATGTGTGGCAAGAACAGATAAGGGACGAATTTTTCAATGATATTTTAGTGGTAACATTTAGCTTACTTTATTCTTTTTTTTTTTAATTCGATTTTATGTTTATATTCAATTATTTTAATCTATCTTATCTTCTATTTCCAACATTGCTACTCAATACCACAAATTTAACTTTTATTTCAAATCCCTCCTTTGTCAATATATTGGCTAGAAATTACGATATAAAGTATGAATTTTATCTTGAAATAAAATGCCATCATGAGTTAGCTTAAATATGAGCCTAAATTACATATTTGAGGCATAAAAATGCGCTTTTTTTGAAGCCTAAATTACAAATTTTAAGCCTTTTTATTTTTTTATTTTTTACGAATCAAAAGTTAATTCGTGGTTTTGAACTGATCCAAATCATTTAAAAATACCATTATGAGTTAGCTTTAATGCGAGTCTAAATTACATATATGAAGCATGATACTGCACTTTTTAAGCTTTTTTAACAAATCAGTAGTCAATTCTTGGTTTTGAATTGGTCCAATTCGTTATAAAATCCCGAAGTCTCACAAAATTCATATCACAAATTGGATTTCGTGGATTGAACCTATATGTTGGCCTCTAGAACCAATGCCTCTTAGGACACTGACTGATTCTACTATAGAGATCAATGATAGACAATAACCCACCTTCCCCACTTTAACACAGCTTATGGGGGTTAATTTTGATTGGTCAATATAAATATATTTGAATGCTTTTTTTTTTTCTTTTCTTTTTCCTCAGTTTTTTAAGGTACTCCCAGAAATAGATTTAGTGAAGATGGGGTGGAAAAAAGATCATAATTCAGCCACAAAGAGTCACTAACAGGTGCAAACCAAATCAAAGAGTCGCACAATGGCCAAAAAAAAAGGCCACTAATATAAAAGAGAATCAGAAAGATAAATTGAAAACCCCATAATCAACCAGAATGTAATACGATCCAATTTGGTTTTGTTTATGCAACTTAAAACCCTCTCACTTCAAACATTAAAGATATATACATTTTTCTTTTTAGAATCAGGGGTCACATCTTTTCGTAAATCCGCTAATTCATTCAAAAATCTTAAAACCTTATCTTCATTTCTTTCTGAGCAATTACATAATTTTCGAGCTTCAGTTCATGAGGATCAATGTAATGCGGGATGCTTGGTAAAGATAGAGACAACCCAAACTACTTGGTAATGTTATCAACTTCCTATACCGCTGGTTTGATGTTCTTTGAACCCAACTACTTGGAATCTTTCCAGCAAAAAAAAAAAAAAAAAAAACTACTTGGGAATCAAATCTTCATCTTCTACCTAATCCACCCATGAATACGAATGAACGAGATCTATCTCATTATAAAAAATCCACCCATGAATTTGTAGGTCAATGTTGATATCGGCATATTCTCCGACCACAAAATACTGTCTCCGACAGTACTCGGCAGTGTCTAGAGTCGGATGTTCTCCGAGAACATGATCTTTTCGCCGACCACCTCCCCCGCTCTCGCCGGAAAAGGCCACGTGCTCGGACGGTGTAGTGCCCTGAACACCTGGTTCCGGGTAGTGAAACCAGTACCGGCATGGGTCTCTTGGACCAACCCTCTTCCTTCATAGCTGACACCAGCCTTGCCCCTATACCTGCCAGCTACAGGAACCATCCCCCTACTCCTGCAGCATATCACATCACCAGCAACCGCCACCTGCCCTAGCAGGATCTGTCCATGCGGGCGTCAGAGACAACCACCATTCTGTCCCTCACGTCAAGTCAAGCCCCACGTGGTGCCAGCCTATTGGGCCGATAGCCCCTGCAGGCCTACGTATCCACCGGGTACCCTAGGCGGTCAATACGGTCGGGTCGCCCCGAGCACCCAGGCCCACTGAGAACACCTATAAATAGAGGAAAAACCCTCACTTCCAGGTATGGTCATTTTTGCCTTGCCAAAACTCTGCTTCTCCCCTTGCATCAGTACCCTTACTGACTTAAGCATCGGAGTGCCCACGGCAGACACCACACCGGTGTCCCCATCATTCCGAGGTGCTTCCATTTTGCAGGTGATTGACGGCGGAGCGACTGGCGAATGTTAGTCGGAATACCCGATCTCATTGGGTGTTGCTGCCGGAACCATTTTTGGCATCAACAGTCAATTTTACACCATTCTCATTAACTCGTGATTAGATTAGGAATTAAAAAACTAAATTTCACCGGTACCCCTAAGTTTATCATATAGATATAATTTGACCTTATATAATTGATAACAATGGTGATGTTATTTTATGAAATTGGGTGAATTACTAGGTTGGTCCCTAAACTTTTAATTTGTGTAACTTTGGTCCTTGATCTATTTTTTGTAGCTGGAAGGTCCCTAAACTATTATAAAATTACTATAATAGTCGTTTTCATTAAATTTTTAGACGGAATCTGCTAATTATAACTTATCATCATTTTTTGACCAATTACTGATGGATTCTGTCCAAATATTAACTGAAATGATTATCATAGAAACATTTTAATAGTTTTTCTCAGTAAAATAGTAATACAAAATAAAGTGGGATAAAATTAAAGTTGCTTAACACCACACACATACGTATCTTCTTTGTTTAACCACAAGATGTGATTTCTTTTACTTCTTGTACTCTTGTTAGACAGGTGCTGGACACCAAAACAAGTAATTTATTTTATTATTATTATTATTTTTTTTTTTGGCTGTTAGTAGTCTCACCAATATGAAGAAAACTTTTGAAAACCTGATCTTTCTTAAAAGAAGTCACATCTTGGTACCTTGTGACAATAATATTGTTGATAAGCCAAACTCATGGGAGACCTGATTGACTAGCTTAACTAAATAAACCAGACAAGATCTTGAAATATTTTTGCTATATCTATATCAACTTTTGTTATATCTATATGGCAAGCTCTTATAGTAAAAAATTAATAAAATAACATTTTTTTCTATATACGATTTATGATCAAGGATAAAATATGACGCGGCAATTGAAATGTAGGAAAACTACCACACCTTACTTTTTTAAAGGGTAATTATAATATTTCAATTACTTGAAAATTAAATATAGCTGTAATGTAACCATCAGTTGAGGTGAGATTAACTGATTAAGTTTGATATGTGATTCATGCTTGGTAATTAATTTCTTCCAAGTTTAAGCAACTTATATACCTTTTTCTTTAAGAAAAATTTATGGAGTTTGTATTAATTGTTTTATTTTATTTTATTTTATTTTTTTAACTTAGGATGGGAGGATTCAAACTCTACAACTTGTGATGGAGTTAAGTGTGAAATTACCGCTAAATTATGTCTGCAACCACGAGTTTGTATTAATTGTTGTATCTATTGATTTCGGTAGAAATTTTGAGTATAAAGAATATAAAAGTGCATCTTATTAAATCTCTCAGATAGATGTGATTTTTAAAGTAAAATGCTCTCACTTAAATTTATACACTGTTCTCGAGAGTAACATTTAGAGCGTTATTTATGATTTCTCGCAAGTATGATTTCTCGCAAGTTACCAACTAACATGACATGTCTTAATCCGAACAGAAGCCAAACATGTTCGAGTGTTTTCAAAGTGCTCATACGTATTTGTGATCAAGAGCATTTTCAATCAAGTATTTGAGATACCGGCCACAATTTTGGTATTGGTTAAATTTTTTTTTTTGGAAAGAATTGTTCGAAAATTTGCATAGACATACTATACATTTTGTTTTAAGAAATATATATATTTTTATTCTAGATATTTGTTAAAAATTACAAGTTCTTTAAAAAAAAAAAATGCACTATGTTGAGCCTCTTCTGGATTCCGCTTGTCCGGTCCTTAGTAGTGTTGACAAAGTCAACCTTTAGATAACAGATATTTTAATCATTATTGAACCATTTACAAATAAGGATACTGAAACATAAATATAATACTAGACAAAATTGAAATAATAAAATGAGTATTTTTTTTTAAATTTTTGATAATAACAATTTTGACCTTAAGAATTAATGAAAACCATACTATTTTAGTTATTACACATTTCCGCATTATTATTTTTTTTTCAAAATTTACCAAACACTTAAAATTCTTATTGTGTATTCACAACAGATCTGAAAAAATAAAAAAAAATAAAAAAGAAAGAAAATTTACCAAATGCCCACCTATTTCTAGCCCCAATAACTTGACTAATAACACAAATACAATAAAAAATTTCCAACTCTCTTTTGCAGCTTTTAAATCCCTCACCCCCGAACCCCAAAATCACCCAGATAGTCACCAACTAATAACTTAAGAAGCTCAAATTTGACATTATAAATCCATTCCTTTATGAATAAAAAGTCAACTCCTTATAGAAATTCTAGAAATTGACTAATGTGTGAAAAATAATTAAAGGGCTTCTCGGTGCTATTCAATTGCCATATCTAAAATTGCAGAACCCAACTGTCGTTAATTTGGGAGGAAAAGGATGTGTGGTCCTTCCATCAAAATTTAGTTGCCAACTTCTAACCAAATACTATTCCACCACTACCTATTTTGTGATCCTCTTTAAATCTGTATACGAGGATAATTTATTCTAGTCATGGATATTTGGACTATTCGTCATTGAGCTTTTTTCTTTTTCTTTTTCTTTTTCTTTTTCCGCTCGTACATTTGCCATAGATCTCGAGTTCTTAGAAAACTTGCTCAAAAGAATTGTTCAATTCTATTATGCGACCATATTATAAATTCAAATTGGATATAACCAACATAAAATGATATCTGTTGAGCTCATATTTCGTATATCATCTCTCACCATCTATGTGTCAACTCGGATACGACTCTTGGAACATAATCAACTGGAGTGAAAATACAACTCACCAGTCTCATGACACTAACTCACGAATTAACCCAGCTGCAAGTTCCAGATTGACTCAATTGTCATGGATATTTGGACTATTCGTTATTAATTGAACATTATTTTGGGGGCTTGTATATTTGCCGTTAATTGATATTATGTCGTTCACCACTATAATTCGACATAAAATGAGGTCCAAATTTGTTAAGCCAAGAAAAAAAAAAAAAATCTCCAAAGTCGAGGCTCTCATATAGAAATTAAAAATTTATTTGGCGAAAAAAAAAAAAAATAGAGAGAACGAAAGACAAAAACAAAATTTTTGTACTTCATTTTGGTATCTATAACCCAACAACAAAGTTAGTTTTTAGTTTTTGAAAATTGAGAGGGGAAATTCAGACTCATCAGGTGAACTCATGTATGAAATTATTGATATTTTTTGAAATTATATTTGATTGTTTTTAAATAAATTGATTTCAGTACATGAAAAAGTAAATTTGTGGTGGAATATATTTAAACAAATTTTTATTGGGTGTCAAGCTTTAGAAAATAAAAACGGAAATAGAAAAGAACTTTATTTTATTTTCCCATTCCTTAATAAAATATGAAAACAAATTTGTTTTCGTTTTTTGGTAAGCTTAGAAAACGAAAACGAAAATGAGAAAATAACTTTATTTTATTATTTATTTGAACTTTGAGTGAAATATTCGAACCATACACCATATGGTGGAATCAAATATAAAATTACCACCAATTTATATATGCAACCACTAGACAACTTTATTTTATTTTCTCACTTGATAAAAAATGTAAACAATTTCAATTTTCTAATTTTGTGCAAAACAAATGACATTTCCTAACCATTTCCAAATACCTTTACTGAAAACTGCAAGATTCATTTTTAAAACATTTCCAAACAATACCAAACGGGGTCTAATCTCTTCCATAATGTAATCGAACACGTTTATTGAAAACCACAAGATTCAATTCCAAAACATTTCCAAAATAATATCAAACGGGGTCCTAATCTCCTCCATAATGTAATCGAAACATGTTAATTGATGTATTTTCCCACAACAAAAAATTAAAAGCAAAAAAAAAAAAAAAAAAATTGTATTTTCCCTAAACATGTATTTTTCCAAAAATCTGTTCAGGGGCAGAATAGAGATGTTACGTATGGTAGACGTGTTTGTACCTACAGTTCAAGGCTGTTGTCTTTCGATGAAAAAAAAAAAAAAAACAGGAACTGGTCCCTTCTAAACGTAGATGACAGGTTGAACCACAACAAACTCAGCATTATTCCTCTAAAATTACAATCTCTTATACTTAAACCAATATATCTAACAAAGAACAAGACCGAAAAAAAAAAAAAAAAAAAAAATCCGATCTATCTATCTTGAAATACAGCCAAACACGATTTCAGAAACGATCTCTATAATATTCCTAAAAATTTTCATTTCTATTTTCATACACAAAACAAAATAATTTCACGAATGCTACCAAATGAGCCCTACATCATTTCCTTTTTTCTAAAAGATGAACCTATAAAATGTACACTATTTATAATACTAGTCATGGTTCCCATTTCTCAACCACTTATCTAACCTCATTAAAAAGATTGAAACTCACCTGACAGTAGCTCAACTGTTGAAACAATAAATAAGATCAGATACATGAAGTGAGCAAAAAAAGGGGGGGACGTTTTTCTCTTAACCGTGTAGTACCATGGGACAAACACTGTTAACCACCACATTTGCATCACTCAAAATACACAACATTCTCAACTACAACAAAAATGGTAAATTTGAGACCCCACAGTGTGGACATGTTACCTAAACGAGGAAAGAGCACATCCCGACCGAGTTTCAGTATCTTCGCCTTCAATCTCTGCGAGTACAAAAACATCATATAAGAGTTTATTAATTAAATAGTACACATAAGAATGAAATAAATAAACCAACAAAACAAATATAAAACAAGCGCAAGGCTTGAAGACCGTACATGTACAGGGTATACAGTTGAAAAGAAAACAAAGGTGACTACGCCCATCAAATACGCGCAAATCAATCTAATGTCAAAAATACAATCCCATTTCTTGAAAGGGACAGCATTTAGGCATTATAATTGTTGGCGGGATCATCCTTATAACCCTTCGAAAGCAGATCGTAATTGATGGATGCAAGCTGGGAGAGATTCTGAACCAAAAGCAAAAGACAGGTATCAGAAAACAGCACAAAGATTTTATGTCAAGCAAATAAGAACCAATTACTGACTTCCCATGATGGCATAAGTTTTTTTTTTTTTTTTTTAATCTCTCTCTCTCTCTCTCTGATGTATATTATTTTTGGTGATTTGCTGGCATTTGTGAATGTAATTTTTGTGATATTTTTTTTACTAATCCAGTGATAAAATCCAGAAAATCCGATGTATTTGCCGGAGGAGGTGGTTGGTTACTGGTCGGTAACCATTTAACTGTTTGGTGAGAAGATTCAGAAGTGCCTTTAAAGGAACTCATAAAGATGATAGCTATAAAAAGAAACATCCATCTGAACAAGCAAAATCAAAAGAGAGATCATAACTAGTACTGAGGAAAGAATTATCAGTAAAAGGAAATACCTTAAACGAAAAATTACTGAAGGCATGATTGACGGATGAACCGGAATCAAATTCAGCAAGACCTCCACATTCATCCCCCTGTTATTGAATGTTTTCAAAGATCAAAATCAGTTAAGAACTCCAATTTTTTGCTTATCGGAGCATATTTAAAATCCTTTATATGTTTAAAAGCAACTGGTTTAAAAATACCACTTCATCATGACCAGTGCTCATGCCACTATTGCTGCCACTTAAACTATCAGCATCAGTGGAATCGTCAAGTTCACTAGGTGGATAAACATATTCATCTAAAGTATTCCATGAGATACGACTCGTGAAGTAACTCGTATCTAATGGACTCTCTGACGTTGGAACAAATGCAGCCTGCATAAAAAAGAGACGGCTAAAATCATGCATTCAGTCTAAAACATTGGTATGTTATGATTATGATTCTTCAAAACTATAAATGTTTCACACCTTCTGTCTGGCAAGAGTGTCCCAGTTTATATCCTTGAAAAATACATGTTGCTTCACCTGCATAATATTTTTTCATGTTAACATTTTACATTATTAGAATAATTTAAAAGAATAATTTTATTTAAAAAAAAAAAAGTTAGCAAAGAAGAGTGAAATAAGAATACGAAAAGAACGAAGTTCTACCTCCCATGCTCCTCCAGCTCCAAGTCTCTGGTTAGGGTCTTCTGTCAATAACCTGAATATTTAATGAATCAACATATCTTTAACTTGTCAAATATTTAAAAAAAAAAAAAAAAAAAAAAAAAAAAAAAAAAAAAAACATAATCAAGTTTTTGATATCGAATATTATAACCAAAAGGGGTGAATAGCATGCTACAACAATTCCCTTTTACTTATCTATATTGATCGCACAGAGACATTATATGTGCAAACACCATTAAATGAAAATAAATTACCATGTGTTGTGTTAACTAAAGTTCTACAACCAACCTACAAAGTCCATGTGTCTGAGAATATGGAGGAAGTGTGTCACATCAAGTTTACGGACCTCAAAAACCTTTAAAAACATAATTCTGTTCCTTTTCCTTTTAATTCTTCAAAAAAAAAAAAAAATAAATAAAATAAAATAAAATAAAGCTTTGGATTCAGATGTAACAGACAAGTCTTTAACTTCACACCGTGTGATAAATTCTACATAGGATAAAAGCATCCTTTAAATACTTGAAAAAGGAAATGAAGTCTGTACAAATTTCAGTATGATAGCTTAAGGTTGTACCAAATATCAGATTTCAATATCAAAAGATTTAACAAAATTTTAACAGGCCAACATTCCATGAATTGAGCCTTTTGTGCTTTCTTTACTTTTAATCAATGAATTGTTATGTTTTGCTACATATCTAAAACAAAAGCACAATGATCACGGTACCAAATATCGATATCACTAGATTTATAACCAACACAAACTAATCAACCAAAAAAAAAAAAACAACACATAGTAATCTAAAAGCGATATTCACTATAATTGAAAAGGTGTTAAGAGCCACTCACCAATGGTGAGTGCTATTTATAATGAACAGAATTGCTCTATTTAACGACAGTTGCAAAGCTTCACTCACCGATCAATCAAATTATGTGCTTCTGGACTCATTTCTTCAGGTACTTGAGGCCATGGTATTTTACAATTGAGAATGTTATCGAAGATTGTCTAGAACAAAGAAAACAGAGAAGTGAGAAGCAACTACGGAGTGACGCACAAACAACATCCATCACAATGCAAAATCACTATTGGCATGGTTCAATAATCACATTTTTCAAGTTTGAATTATTTGTTTCATCACAAACACATTTTTGTCAAAAAAAAAAAATTAATAATAATAATAATAAATAAATAAAGTCTTAAAGGAAATTAGCATGAAAAAATATATCAAGGGGCACTCTTTGTATATATCGGCTACCCTGAACAAAGATAAGAGGTAAAACGTTTAATTCAAGGCCTTAGAAAGACCAAAAAAGGGTGCTAAAGCTGTATGATTAGGGAATGTACTAATCTTCAGTGTTTTGGTAAGGACAATTGCAATAAACAAGCATTATGTTTCCTGGTACGATAATCCAACTAGGGAACAGGAAGAATAACGGGAGGGGAAAGTTTTGAGCAAAGAGGAGGAAACCGACAATTTCACACTTAGAGTTGAGTTTGATAGTGCTCATTCCGACAACAGTGAGAACAGTCACCAGGGAATCAATTGCAAGTTTCTTTTTATAAAAGCAATAGAAGAGAGTTGAACAGAATGCATTGTGTTATGAAATCCTTAAAATGCAACATCTTAACCTGAGGATGCTCCGCATTAAAGGGTGGAATTCCAACAAGCAGTTCAAACAAAATGACACCAACTGACCACCAATCGGCAGTTGCACCTGCAGATGACAACACAACAAGATATTGTTCATACCACTTCCATTATTGATCACTAAACACTTACCACAAGCTACAGTTTGAACAATGAAGAAAAACCCATTACCATACATAAAATAATTCCATTTCATCAAAATGGAGAATGAATTAATCATCCATACAACTAATATTTATTTTAGGTGGTCACCCTAATGATTCTTCGCTCGACCCAAAATTAATCTGATATTAAGAAAAATAACTGAAGAAATTTATTGCACCTCAACTGAAAGAAAGATACAAACCATGTCCTGTTCCCAAAAGTATCTCTGGTGCCAAATAGTCAGGTGTACCAACAGCAGAACGCTTTTTTCGCCTGTGCTGATGCTCGGACACAGACAATTCAGGCTCATCTTCCCCCATTAGAGAAGTCCCACTAACTGCTGGCCCGGATAAATCATCAGTACTGTTGATGAGACCCACTTTTGAGAGCCCAAAATCTGTTAACTGCTCAGATCAAGAGGAAAACAATCCTGAGCTTGCATGAAAGGACATTTTAAAGATGAATTAAATCCTAAATAGTAACCAGTAATGGAAACCAACAATGTGAAATGAAAATGAAGTGCATTTCATAAATCAAAACCAGAAAACCACTGAATGTTGCATTTACATGAATTAGAAGGATGACATCTATCAATTATATTCACGCACACCACGCCATATACATCAAAATGGAAATCCAGTTAAACTGAGAAACGAATCCGGGATTGTGAAATTGGAGGCCAAAATATAACAAGGAGCAAACATAGGCATTGAATAATTGTAGAAATCACAAGTTCAGACAGTAGACAAGTAAAAAACAATAAACAAATAAAAAAACAAGCTAAGAATTAAAAAATAAAAAAAATAAAAAAAAAGGAGGAAAAAAAATTACAAGATCACTGGTATGGACTGTCGCCTTTCTTCCATTTTTTTATTCATTATCTTTTCTTTTATTGAAAATTTCACATTTCTCAATAGGGAAGAAAGAATATGAGAAAGGATAAAATGGATAAAACGAGATACTAGATGAAGAACACGTGCGGTGATATATATGTGCAAGAGTGATAGAAACCAAGAACTCACAACAGTTGCTCAAAGAAAGATGAAGAACAGGTGTGCATATTGAACAAACTGCCCTGGAGCAGAATTCGAGAAACTAGTACAGCAGTACTTCAAGAGACTGCTCACTCTTGCTTGGTAATACCAAGACTTTTCCCCGACAATTTCGCTATTAGCAACTAACACACAACTCTCCCTAATCCCCTTTGATACAGACTCAACTCTCATTTTCCCTTGTTCATGTCCCCTTTCATGTCCCTCCAACCAAATCATGACACTTCAACTAAAAAACCTTGACAGTTGAAATATTTCAATCGAGGTGACGCGATATTATTTGGTGGTGGGGAGACAGAAATGAGGGGACATGTTTAGCAAAATCCTTTTATGCTACTAATTGCCTTCTAACACACTGCTAACAACCACCTACTAGTCAGTCACAAACATTAACTAACTAATAAATTACAACAACCACCCTCACATATTAAAACCAACTAATCAAAGCTAATAAACCAAACTAACGAAGCCTGTCAGAGTCACATGAAAAGATTAGGTCACATGTTAAAAGACCAATGAACACAATAGATTTAAAAATGTGATTTGATTGCAGTAAAGAGAAAAATACAAAATCACTGAACATATAGAAGAATATGACCTTAGGATGTGCAGTGGAAAAGATGTGTCACAACCCAAATTGACAGACATTAAAATTGAGTTGGGGAATAACGCAGATTTGTGCATGCACACACACAGGACACGCACCTTATGAATTTAAAACACTACTTCTATTTACCTTGATATGCCCATCATGAGCAATTAATAGATTATCAGGCTTCAGATCTCGATGAACCACATTAAGTGAATGTAAATATTCTAAAGCAAGAACCTGCCACAGAAAAAGAACAAACCTAAGATTATGGAGTGGCACCATACGTAGCAGTAAAACGTTCATAGAGTAGGAACAAGACTTACCACTTCTGCTATATATACACGAGCAACTTCTTCGTCTAAGCAACCTAAATTTCTCAGTAACGAGTACAAATCCCCTCCATTCAAATACTCCATGACAAGATACAAATTTTCACGGCAAGTAAATGAATAGAAGAAGCGGACCTGAAAAGTAAATCAAAGAAATGTAAGAATCTTATAATTTATTTAACAAAGGAAATAAATTTTTTTGATAGATAGACCTGCTCACCACAAAAGGATTGCGCACTGAAATCAAAATATCACGTTCTGCTAATATACTTTCAACAGCATTTTTCCGGATCATATCAGCCTTTCTAAGAACCTGTTGAAGATAACACAAATGAATAGTATCGATAAGATGTTCATGCTCAGCTATTTTATAAACTAGAGAACTCGAGGAGAGTGTGAACTGCTCATACGAAGAATGGATGGGTGGGCTATGATTGTGAAAGTGAGTAAGTAGTAAAACTATGTAGAAAATTTCTATAAACCAGCAAGCTTATAAGCTTCTTTGATGTAATCCAGTGCTTAACTGCCTGTTTCTTCACGTATGGAATTATGGGAAGTAGATGCATGATTAAGTAGTTCGTAACAAAATGAAAGCTCAATAGGAAAATATGACTTTCATTTAACAGTACAAGTAAAACAAAATACAAGTGAAACAGAAAAGAAAGTCAATAAGACCCACGGAATAATTAGCACAGTAAAATTAAAAATGTAACATATGCTAATTAGTCTATCAAAAATTAGGAAAGAAAAAAGATATAAACCTTTATAGCAAAAAGGTCTCCTGTTGTTCTCTTTTTAGCTAAGAAAACCCGTCCAAAAGCCCCACGGCTGATTGGTTTGATAATCACAAAGTCATCTATGGAGGTACGGTCCTTTGAATGTATAGGACTTGTTCTCAAGCTACGAACCACGTCATCCTCCAGAGGGGTGTCCTCCTCAATTACAGAACTCGAGAAATCAACCTTTTCATCATCTACTAACTCACAGAGCTGCAGATACTTCTCCCTGGATAATCAAAAAGTCATTAGATCTATACATCAAAAGTTGCAATTAACACCTTTCAGAAGAAATTCATAGTAAGAAAACAAATAAACTCATCAATAAGAAGAAAACAACCAAGTTACCAATTTTTTTATTTTTTTATTTTTATTTTTTTTAACTTGCTTATAATAGACCAGTACAAGTTACTAATCATAATACAACAGCAAAATCCAAAAAAAAGCAGCAATTATCACCTAATCAGCTTTTCAATGCGTGTCGCAAAAGTCTCCACTGTAAGTGCATCAAACTTCCGGCGATCAATTACAACTCTCAAATCTTCAAGACAAGATAGTAGATATGGATTAGAGCGATCATCATCCAATGGTGTATTTGCTACACATCGCGCAATGTCAGCAAGCTCATTCATCTGCATTGTCCACAAGGAATGTTAGCCAAGATCAGTGATGAAACTTGCAGAAAACACAATGCAAGGATTAGACCATGACAGCTTGCAAAGTGCTAAGGCCAAAACTGGATGCTAAAACTAATACCTAGTTCCAACAGCTTCAAAACATTAAAACTATTGGTACCCCATACCTGCAATCTTGTTCAATCTTTTGCGATAAAGATAACCTGTAGCTTTTAGATTTTGATGTTTACTTTATTTGGATTCACATCAATTTCCGTAAAACTAGGAATACATGCTGTAATAATACCAGATAAATGAACAAATTAAGTGCTATATTGCCCACACTTCGTTAAACACTCGCATTAATCCAGATTGTCATTTTATTGCAAGTTCAACAAAATTCAATCTTATGACAAATTATATTATTACTTCTCCCTTCTCTCATACTCCATCAGTCTTTCTTCTTATAATCTTCTTTGGACGCGCAATATGCACACATAGGAGTTCTAGCAACACCACCAAAAGATAAATACATTTATTAAGTTTGTGTCACAATTCCCAGAAAGATAGGACCTACTCTGTTTCAAAATTGTTTCTCATTGCTTAAAATTAAAGGACCATATCGAAAAGATAATAGGTTCAATGTTGGAATGGCAGGTAAAAATAGGGCCATAATGAAAAGTTTAGCATTTCCAGATCCAAAACAAGGATTAATCATTCACACAGCCAGAAAATCCTCTGCCCTTCATGATAACGAGACCGTTTCACCTATCAGAAAGTTTGGATATATAATCTAAAACCCATCAGAAAGTTTAAATGTGTGTGTGAGTATGTGCGTGCATGCGTGTTTGTGTGTGTGTGTGTGTGAACCTTACCTGTCTGTAAAAGAAGACAAAATGTGCTTGGGTTAGGTTAAATTTAGCCCATTTGAAGTGCACATGGACAAATCTGCATAGATACACAACAATCTATACGTGACAGCACTTGTTTCTCTCTTCCTCTGGATTAAGAATCAAGTCTAAATATTTGAAAGCCTTGAGAACTCTCTCTCAAAAGTTTAACATCTGGTTTTGTCCCTTTTACATCTTGATTTTGTGAATTTTTTATTTATGTTGAAGGTGGAATCTATGAAACCTAAAAAGTCTAGAAAATAAACTCAAAGAGTTAAAAATCTAGCAGAAGAGAATCACTTGAGAAATTGTAAACATATGCTCACATGAATTACTTGAAAATCGGATGTGTTATTTTATGCAACTTGGGAGGAAAAAGTATCCCCTGAAAGATGAGCTACAAGATACCTGGGGAAGATCATCTTGCTCGGAGTAAGCACCCTTGCCTGCTAGGAGCAAGTCAATCTGACTGGTCCTTGGTGTCAATAAAGGAGACCTAGGAGTCAAGCTACCTGCGGATGACGTAGTCATTCCCTGATCAGACTTTGGACCAAAGCGAGTTTTACATGACATGGAAGGTAAACCCTTGAGGTCATCCATAAATACTGAATTATCAGCTTCAGGAAAACAATCAAGCATATCTTCTGAGCCCCTGCGTGACCAATCACTTAATTTTGGTGAGAACATGTCAGATTCTTCAGTAACACTAGAATTCGATACTTTTGCGACATCTGGACTTCCTACAGCATGTTGATTATCCTTTTGTGTGAAGGACTCCATCATCTTTTCAAGGGTTTCAGAAAGTCTGAGAAGACGCTCATTGACACTTAGACCCTTCTGGTCACACCGATCAGCAATTGCACAAATTCTGGAATGATCTTCCACATTTGAAGTTGGAACCTCTTCCTCGCAAATGCGACAAATTATTGAACTCTCATCAGAAATATTTTGCTGATCTCCCCAGTAACCCCAGGACGGTTTGTGCTGGTGCTTGGAAGGATGCTCATGAGAATCTTTTGCGTGAGATTCGTGAGGCTTATGAGGAGTCGCGTCCACTTCGAAAGTTCCCCTCCTGTTTGCCATCTTCGGATGTTCAACCTTACTATCACTCTGCTCCTTCAATTGAGTAGCATCTTTGCTTTTTCCACTTGGTGATGGAAATTTCTTCCAAGAAGCCATCTTATCCATACTGGCATGAGACTCCAAGTTCTTTGAAGTGTCCTCAGCCGGGGGCGTAAGAAAATTTCCAGGCTGGATGGCATTGTCTCTCTTCCAGTCATAACCACGCTGCTCCTGGCTGTATGATTTCCTAGCTGAAGCTACTTTTGATGCACTTGCAGCATTAGAACTTTTCATATCCCTTCCCACACCTGGAGGAATTCTTTTTTCTGCAGGATGCAGGATTCTAGATTGACGAAGCTGAATTGCATGTGCATCCTCAGCTAGTCCACTTTCCTTATGGAACTGCAACAGTCTGGTACACCTTGTCAGAATGAAGAGCATACGGGTGTGGAGCTGCTTCAGCATACCAGGAGAGAGCTCTTGGCGCCTGTCGTCCAAATCTTGAACTATGATTTCACACTGAAGCCAAAACTCCCCAGGTGATGTCATCGCACATTTTCGAGCCAAAACCAGCAAGTCCTCAATAGTTTCTTGCCACTCTGGATGACTATCTGCATTTTTTTCAAGAACTCCAACCAAATCTCCAGCAAATACAGCCAGATCAGAGTTTACTTCTTCCTTTGCTTTGTCAAATTTTGCACGAATGACGACCAAGATTTCCTTCATAAAACAAACATGTTGACAAACAAATCAAGCTTACCTAGCAAAATTTACCACCTCAGAAGGAAATAAAATATAAATGGAAACTATACCTCCAGGTTGTTTAAGCCTCGAGGCTTTGAAAATGGGAAAGGCCGTACACCTTTGGAATTCAGCTCATGGGAGAAACTTTTGATGTCAGCAGGGAATCTCTTTCTTGGTGCACTTGTTACACGGAGTATGGCTTGAAAACGGGGAGACTCAGACTCCTTTGGGTTATCACAATCATATGTAGTCTAGAAAATGAAACGCTCATGTTTTAAACAACATAACAAAAAGGCGTAATTATGAATGATGATTCTTTAGAGAGAGAGAGAGCAATTGAAAGGTAAAAAAAATACAAAATACAAAATACAAAATATATGCAAATGTTAAAGTAATTATTACCTCGGGAGTGCAAACATCTGAATTTCTTAATCCTCCAGAAGTTCCCAATGATGAATCATATCTCTCTGTCAAGATTGACTTTGGTTAAATACCATTTATGAGAAGAAAATGAAGCAATTTCGCCAGTCACACCAGATTATCAAAAAATCTAAAGCTCACAAACAAACCAAACCCATCCAGTGAACCAATGCTACAACGATATCAATATTAAGCTGAGTAATTATTCTAAAACAAGAACCAATTTTGTTCTATAAAAGACTAAAAAAAGGGACAGAAAGTAAGAAAGCATTCAAAACAAATTCCCAAGATGCCACTTCTCCATCCTGATACATATGCTCTTGTCAAATTTTCAACCTTACAGATTCCACTTGTCTGCATCTTGTCAAATCCACAGTCCATGCCTTTAAAAAATAAACTGACCGCTCATTCATCAGTAAAAGAATTTCCTCACTTAACCAGGGAGTCCAGGCAGGATTTAATAAATTTCATATTCCCAGGGCTGCTCTTTGGTACTCTTCAGCTCCCTGACCCACTCCAAATCAAGTTCGGCCTCCGCCAACATTTTTTTCACAGCCGGCAACTGAAGCCCCGGTGAACGGCAGCCGCAACTATAACAGGCCTAACGGGAAAATCGAGCATATAATTTGGCAAGGACACAACCAAGCTAAAGAGAACTAACACAAAACAGGAAAGGTCATTTTATGTACATATTTGGAGATGGCAACATGTCGAACTTTACAGATCTTTTTTTTTTTCTCCTTGGAAATAGTCAGATTTGTTTTTACACATGTTTTTTTTTTTTTTTTTTTTGGGTTCTTCCACACATTTGGAGTGTGCAGAGGTTTACATTATCCCACACATTTGGAGTGTGCAAAAGCCCATACAATGTTCTCACCATTTATTTGAATTTTGGTTTACATTATACCACACATTTGAATTGTGCAGAAGCCCACGCGATGTTCTCGCCATTTATTTGAATTTTAGAATGTGCAGCAACCATGCCCTTACCACTTTCACATGATGTGACACCACAACAAGATAAAATGGAGATTTTCATTAATAACAAAAGTAGGGAAAAAGAATGTAAGGGAGAGGAATCACATAGTTCGACCCTCATACACAATTTTGGTTCAAAAGTCGGAGAGATTCCTCCTTAAATCCACCCACCAAGCTCAAGAAGGCTCTAGCTCCTCCAAAATAAGTCTTAAGAAAGAAAGACAAGTTTCAACCCACATTCTATCACAACTAAATCAGCCTTAATTATCAGAAAACTCAGACTACAAATACGTATCAATTATCAATTCTCTGATCAGTAGGACTATAAGCAATTATGGAAGAAGATAAGTTATAGAACACTCTTCAATTTCTTTGCTCATCGTGTCAAATACAGTACATTCATAAACTGCACATCGAGTAAACATTTACATTTGCACACAATCAGCGGGTAGAATCAACGCTAACTGATGCTGATGAGTGGACTATTAGTGGGAAATAGTAGGTGTTTTTTTTTTTTTAAACGAAATATTATATACACAACCAATGACCAGTTCCGTCAATTGATTATTGTACGATTTTTTTTTTCTCTTTAGACAGCAGACTTTGTTCCAATTCCATGCATTTCTCTCTTTAGTATTCTTTTCTCTTGCTACTTCTTTATGTTAACCTTTTTTTGTAACCATGATCCCTTCTTCCTAAGTCCTAACAAATCAAATCATACTTGTAGATTAAAAAAAAATACAAGCACAATGAAGGTCTCCCATTGCATAACCATTGGCCGCACTTATACCAATGTAAACCATAATTGAATGAGCAATTTCGTTCACCCCCACTGAGAATAACGACCTTCCGTTACCTTTTATTCTGACTTTGCATCCATAACTTCTTCATCAATTGGGTGTCACTCCTTTTTCTGGAGCTTGTCAAGCAAACCATACTTGTATACCAAAATATAAAGACCTCCTACTCTCCTAATACACAAGCATCAGCTGCGCTTGTCACAATGAATAGCATATTGAACGAGCAATGTTACGCATCCACTAAATTTGTATCAATCACGTATTCGCATGATCCACAGATTATTAAACAGGGAACCACACAATTTGACAATAACAATCTCGGACTGGATGACAAAACCAGTACTCTAAGCAATAGGGTATTCCGTTCTCCCTAATTATTCATGATTGGAAAGATGTAATGGTCTAGTTATTTCTTTTCGCTTTCATTTTTTGAATTTTTTTTTTCTCGCATTTTGTTTTGCTCTGAGGACTTCTTGCCCTGTCATTTTTGTAACTGATTTTACTTCGAATGTAAGGTTGGTTGTTATTGCTTAGAAAAAATCCGCACTTCTCTACTTGAATATAACAGTCTGATTCAAAAGCAATATCCATAATCTAGTAGCATAATCATCCGCACAACTAATTTTAATCATACGCACATATCATCGACAATGCAGAAGCAACAAGAGAGTAAAACAGCAAGCATTCAACTATCAATTGAAGAACCAATCAGGCTTAAACATCGTACCTGCTTCAGACGACGAAGCACCGTTCTGCAGCCGCGAAGGAGGCAGCACATTGGGGCTCTGATCCGTAGACCTCGCGCTTCCAGTCGACATACTATCAGTGTTACTTCCATTATCCGCCCAATTCCTCGACGCACTCTCCAACAAACCCATCCTACTATGACTCGCCACCGCCGTGGCCACTTCCTTCTTCTTACCCGCACTCGAACCGCCACTACCACCAACTCCGCCGCCACCAGGCCTCGACAAATTACTCGCCCCGAGCGCTGCCGAGCCTTTATCTCCCCTGAATCCGAAGAAGCTCTCCTGCGGCAACGGCCCCGATCTCGTCTTTATCCGGTTCAAACCAAGCGACGACGCCAGAATCGGCGAGACGGAGGACGGCGGCTGGGGCGGCGGCTGCGACGGCGCGTCCCTCGCATCGGTTACCGCAGCCGCCGCAGCTGACTTGGTGCTGGAGCTACCAGAGCTGGACTTCAACGGCGTGGAAGGCTGTGACTGAGGAGACTCCTTGCCCTTGGAGTCCTTCCTCTTGGCGCCGCCGCCCTTGACTTGAGTCTGGCGACAGGCGGCGGCGGCGGCGGCGATGTCTTTGAGCTTCTTCTTGTCGGATCTGACGGGGGAGTTGGAGGCGAGGAGGGATCGGGGGCTGTTGGAGGAGCCGTCGGGGCTGTTGGTGTTGGAGGAAGAGGAGTCGGACTTCTTGGAGGAGAAGAACCTGCCCTTGAACACCATTATCGCTCGCTTCCTCGAGCTTCGAACTTCGGACCACGCGCGGGGGCGCGCGGGGGACACGCGTTCCGCTAGATGGGCGATGTAGTCTCCTGGTAGACGCGTAGGACTGAATGGACTGACATTGAAGATGATGATGATGAATTGATGATGGAGAAGCAAGGGAAGGAAGGGATGGATGGATTTGGGGTTGCGGAGGAGAGAGAGAGAGAGAGAGAGAGAGAGAGAGAGTGAATCTAATTTTGTAGAGAGAGAAAGTAAAACCGGAAAAGAAAATGAAGGAAAAAAAAAAGGTGGGGGTTGGACTTGGACTGGGTAACGTGCCCTTTGTCTTTTGGGAGTTGGGAGAGGATTGAAGGGGCTCAGGGTAGGGCGGGCTTTCACGAACCATACGAGCGTAGGCGGGCCAGGTGAGGTGGTCAGCCTTAGCTAGCGGGGTGTTGCCATTACGAGAGGAGGGCTACATCTCGTTTGGTAGAAATAGAGTTCATGTAAAAAGGGAGGATGATTGACTAAAGTACAATGGGGTAAAGTTTTTTACCTATTGATATGGTAAAAATTCTTTACCCTAAGGTTAAAAACACTTAAAAGACCACCATATTAAAATAAATCATCTCACACATAATAAAGTTTTCATGTCAAAATAAAATTAAAAATTTAAAAAAAAAATATGGGCTAAGAACTCCGGTGGCCTTGCTGGATTTGCAGAGTTCCGATGGTCGCATTGCTCGTGAAGGGTGGACCTTCTTCAGCAAACTCTGGTGCAGATCTGGCTACCCGTGCCACTCGCAAACCCTAGGCGCGATCTCCTCTAACACCTCCGAGATGAGAAGATCGATTGTCGACCATGGTGGGGGGGACCCCTATTAGGGATCGGGGGCGAAACCAAGAGAGAAAGAGGGGGGGAAGACAAGGGTGGGTCGCCGGCCGCCGTTGTGAGGTGTCAATGACGCCGGAGAGAGGGAGGACGTGGGGTATCATTTTTTTTAATTAGTGATTATCTTTAATCACATGTCGTTAGGCCTATAATAGTTTAGTGTGCACATAACATCTCAACCATTAAAATATGATCTGATGATCAAAATTTTTTTACACTATCAATAGGGTAAAACCACTTTACCCCAGCATAGAATTCCCCAAGAATTAATAGTAATAATAATAATACTAGGGGAATTCTATTATGGGGTAAAGTGGTTTTACCTTATTGATAGTGTAAAAAATTTTTGACTATCAGATCATATTTCAATGGCGAGATGTTGTGTGCACACCAAACTACTATAAGCCCAACTACATGTGATTAAAGATAATCACTAAAAATAAAAAAAAAACAAAAAAAAAAAAACGATGCCCCATCTCCTCTTTCACTCTGGCGTCGCCGACACCTCACAATGGCTGCTGACAACCTACCATTATCTCCCCCCCCCCCCCCCCTTCTCTCTCTCTCGATTTCCCCCTGCCCCTACCGCCACTGGGTTTGCCCCGCCCCGCAACTGGGTTGCCCCCCCCCCCCCAGCGCCCACTATCCCCGATCTAGGTTTCGCCTTCCCCCCGCAATGCCCGATCTGGGTCTCACCCCCCCCTCCACCATGGTCGACAATCGTTCTGCTCATCTTGGAGGTCATAGAGGAGATCGCGTTGGTGGGTTGCGAGCTATGCCGAGTAGCCAGATCTGTGTCGAGGTTTGCTCAAGAAGGTCCTTCCTTTGCATGCGGCGCAACCGTCGGAACCCTACAGATCCGACGAGACCACCGGAGTTCTTAGCCAATATTTTTTAATTTTTTTTTAATTTTGACACGAGAATTTTATTATGTGTGGGAAGATTTATTTTAATATAATGGTCTTTAAGTGATTTTAGTCTTTGGATTCAAATCAAAAGGTAGCTAATTTTTACCGTATCAATGGGGTAAAAAAATTTACCCCATATAAGAATATTAATACTAACACTAATACAAATTATTATAACATACTAAAGGGGCGTGAATGGTTACTGTCTTTCTACAGTGTTATGACTTTTTGCCCTTTATTACCAGCTATTTTTTCTCTTGGTATAGTGTTATGCCGATTTTACCCTTTTTTTTTCGATCAATTGGCGATTTTACCTTTTCATTGTAGCTACTTTTTCTGATAGCTACAGTAATTGAACATTGTTACCCTTTTAATGTGCATTCTTGATTTTGTCCTTCGAATATGTGTTAAAGTGCAATGTGTATACAGTGTATGGACTATTCTCATTCCAGATTTTCTTACAGTGTATGGACTATTCTCATTCCAGATTTTCTTTCTCTCTCTACTTTACCTCTTTCTCGCACTGCTCTCTCTCTCTTTCTCTCTCTATCGCCCATTTGAATTTTTTTTTCCTCTCTCTATCTCACTGTTTTTCTACACTGTTCATCTTCTCTTTTCTTCTGATTCTAACATTTTTTCTCATATTTGATTTAGGGTTTTTACTTTTAAGGTTTTTTTTTTTTTTTTTTTATTGGTGTCCCCCCCCCCCCCCCCCCCCCATTTATATTCTTTTTTTTTTTCCCTTTTTTTTATTTATGATTTTGATTTAGGGTTTTTCTTTTCATATTATTTTTATGTTTAGTTTTTGCTCTGCATTTCTCATATTTTTCTTTGAACCGTAATTTTTTCTTTATTTTTTCCAATTTATTTTTTACTTCTACTTTCTGAGATTTAAATTTTAAAGTTCAGTTTTTTATTTATCTTTTCTTCGTATTTTTGTTATTTTTATAATGATTTTTGTTCCCACATTTCTGATTTTTAATTTCATTTTTTTATTTTCTTTTTTGGGTTTGTGCTTGATTTTTTTGGCTTTTTCATTTGTTGGGTTTTGTTTTTAAAATGTTATAGTTAATTTTTGTCTTTTGTATATATATAATCTAACTAAAGTTTATTTATTTTCTTTTCTTTTTTTGTAAAAATAAATAAATAAAAAAATAATAGGATCTATTTTTGGTTTTGTTGTTTTTGTTTAATCTTTTTTCCCCTTTTGAGTTTTTTTTTTCCTTTTGTTTTTTTTTTCTGTTTTTGTTTTTAATTATCATGATTATTTTATTTATCTATCTCTGCATCACCGGATAAAAGTTTTTTATATTATTATTATTATTAGTTTACATTTTCATGATTGAGGGAGATCCTGGAAAAAAAATTAAAGACAAAAAAGATGGAGGAAAATATAGGTATGTTCTGCTTTCTTTTGTTTTGTTTTCGATATTTATAAGTTATTTCTAGCTGTTTTTTTTCCCCAAATTTATATATATATTTTTTTGCTTTTTGATTTATGTTAATTTACTTTTCTAGGTTACGGTGATGATGGTTCAAAATGGATGCATTGGGAATGCAAAGAAAACTATTCAAGACCTTTGTTTTTATTTTTTTTGGTGCTAAGTTTTTGGTTTTTGCAATTTTTCCCCCGATAATATTTGATTATGTTTAGTTTAAAATATTTAGTTTTTATTATTGTATTTGTAATTGCATGTCATTTTGGGAGTTTGCTGTTTAGTTTTCATATTTTATATATTTTTTACATTAATTTATTTTAGTGTGAGGGTGGTATTTTTTTTCTTATGCAGATTGTGTTTCAATAGTTATTTGTCTGAATATTATGATATTCATATTTTGGATTTCGTTATGTTGCATGTGTAATCTATTTTTTGATTAGGAGCTCACATTGTATTGTTTAGTTATATCAGAATGAGTTTTTAAGTTTTCTTATTGTTCAAGTTTATAGATTTTTAATATTATTCGTTATTGTAGCTTTTATACTGAGATATTTTGTTCTGTTTGTGTTGATCTGTCCTAGACATTTAACGCTTCTACATTGGTTATTTATTTATTTATTTATTTATCTGTAACTATGTAATTCGTTGGATTTCATTCATCCCTTGCTATTTATCATTAATTTTCCATGAATTTTATGTTGTTTAGTTACAATTTAAGGAATTGTTACAATTTTTTATTGTCTAGGTTTGTAGATTGGTTGTGTTATTTCTTATTTGTAGTTTTTGTATTGAGATTTGCTGCTCTATTTTAGCTGATATGTCTGTTGATGTCGTATTCCGTCCCGACCACAAAATCCTATTTCCAAGAGTAACCCGGTCATGTGGAGGTGGAAATATCCATCCGCCTGAATCGGATACTGTTGACCCGACTTGATCCGACCAAACGATTCTTCCCTGTTAACCGTGTTACCCGACCAGAGTTTACCACTTCACCGAGGTCTGCCGTGTACCTGGGTTAGACAGTACCCGGAGATGACGCGGCTGCTTCGGACAGTCAGCTTGTAGCACGGGGTACCATGCGCATAACTAGTGGCGGCCTCCTGACACGACTCCCATACCGCGGCCTGACGCTTGACACACAGCCAACTGCTGCACATCACATCTCCAACTTCCGCCACCTGCCCCCTATCACATCCCCCTATCACATCGCTAACTTCCGTCACCTACCCCGGCTGGGGCTATACCTATCGGTGCCAGTGGCGGCTCACCCTAGTGTCCCCTGATACTGGACCATGGACACGTGGCACCGGTCTATTAGACCTATAGCTCCTATGCGTCAGAAGCCTATTTACCCACCTGGAACGCTAGGAAGTCGACCCGATTGGGTCACCCGAATGCCCGAGCCTGCGGAGAACGCCTATAATCAACCCACAAACTCAGGTATGGACATTTTTTCTTGCCAAAACTCTGCCTCTCCACTTGCTCACCAGTACCCTTACTGACTTAAGCATCGGAGTGCCCGTGACAGACACCCCACCGGTATCCTAATCACTTCAAAGTGCTTCCATTTTGCAGGTGAACAGCACCAGAGTAGCCGTGCAAGTACATCCTAGTTCGAGCAACCACATTGGGTGTTGTGTCGGAGATTTTTGACATCAACATTTTGGCGCTAGAAAGAGGGCTCCCGCCTTTCCAGCAACCGCAACTTCATCACACGCGCTCCCCGAGCGCCTGACTACTCAAGCCATGGACGAGCGAGCCAACCAGGACATCCAGAACCTCGACAATCTGCTCCAACCGGTTCACAGAGTACCCAACGACCCCAGCGTCGGAGAGGTGCACGAGTACAGCGTAAGCCCACGCAGACAGAAATCCTCGCCGAGAATGTCCAGAGCTTGACCGAGACCGTACAGGTGCTCATAGAAGCTTTCCGAGAATCGTAAAACATCCAGCTCCCCCAAGCACAACCGGAGGCAGCCGAGCCTACGCTGACCAAGCTACCCGGGTCGGCCGGTCGATTACAGAACATGTCACCCACGGCTGACAGGAGGAGTGACCGGACCAACCGGGAGAGCCTCGGACGTCAGTAGCGAAATGAAGACCCAGGCAGAGTGCGCTCGAGAAGCCGCCACACCCAGGCCACATGCTCTGGAGCAGCCGAACCATTGGCGACTACAAGACATGACCCGGACCAACATCAGAGAGAGACCGTAAATGTGCGAGGGAGCACAACCTTCGTGTTCAATCGCCTGGGAAGACCAGGGACCAGCCGACAGCGGTTTCAAGATCATTCCATTGACAAACTGACGAAGGAGGAAAGGGACAACCAGAACAGACTAGATTACCTCCAGCGACAACTCAACCAGCTTATGGGCCAGCAGTATGGGCTGGAACAGGTCGGAGCAGTTGATCCCCCCTTCACCCCGGCTATAATGGCTTTACCATACCCGGCCAGGTTCAAAATGCCGTCCATGGCATCTTACGATGGCTCTACGGATGCGGATGAGCACATCGAGAACTATCAAGCACATATGCTCATCCAGAATGCTAACGAGGCTGCCCTTTTCAAGGCTTTTTGCCTGACCTTGACCGGTGCTGCCCGACAATGGTATTAGAGATTGATGCCTGGGTCGATCAGCTCCTTCAAACAACTAGCGGACGCCTTTGTAGCCTCGTTCCTGGGTTCAAAGACCAGAAAGATGGAGATATCGTACTTGTTCGGGATAAAACAAGGCGAGAGTGAACCACTCAAAGAGTTCCTCGATCGCTTCGATAAGGCCATAGTGCAAATCAAGAGTTATTTTGATGGCACCTTGATACAGGCGTTCCGAGAAGGCGTCAAAGACAGGCGGCTACTCTGGACACTCACCTACGACGTGCCACCGATCTTTACGCACTTGAGGGGAATCGCCTGGAAGTATGCCGAGGCAGACGAGTATGTTAGAGGGCCAGGTATCGTAGCCTGAGAACAATCATGACTTCCTAGAAGGAAGTCGGATAAAAACGTGGCAGGACAGAGCCGACCAGAGAAGGGGAAGGCCGTGAACTCAGATGTAAGAAGGGTTAAAGCGTCCCCTGACCCGAGAACTCTGGCGGGAAGGTTTTGCCAATAAACCCCACTGGTCGCCACCGTCGAGCACGTCCTAAACCAGGTCTCTGGTCGGGGACTGCTCCGGGACCCTCCATCACTCCTAACAGATTGTGCTCGAAGAAACCAAAACAAATACTGCAATTTTCACAAAGACGTCGGCCATGAGACGAAAGATTGCATACATCTGCGGGACCAAATCGAGTTGTTGGTCCAAAACGGCCATTTGCGGGAGTTTGCGTAGAGGATTATCACCCCCGCGGGCGCAACCAATAGGACGGCGCCGCTACACACCCCAATCCGGGACCGAGTAACCGGCACAATGATTCGAAGTAAGAGCACATTGTTCACACCATCTTTGGTGGAACTGCTACTGGAGACACCGCTAGTAGCCGGAGAAGCTATGTCTGCGAAGTGAGGCGGTTTGCTCGCAGGGAATACAAAAATATGGCGGAGCACGTCGCCAAAATCTATCGCTAGGACAGTACCCCGATCACCTTCACCGACGATGAAGCTGACAAACTGCTTCACCCCACACAATGACACATTGATCGGAGAAATTCGAATTGTGAACAACGTTGTTCGTCGGGTCATAATCAACAACGGGAGCTCAGCCAATATCCTATTCATGGATGCATTCACAAGGCTGAAGATCGAGGGAGCCGTGCTGACGCCCACCCGGACACTGCTATATGGGTTTGTCGACGAGTGCGTCCGAGCGGCCGGTACTGTTTGTCTCCCGATTACTGTCGGGGATGGTTCGAAGAGAGCAACCCGAATGGTGGAGTTCATCGTCGTGGACCAGCCATCTGTCTACAACATCATCCTGGGGAGGCCTACCCTTAACGCGCTAAAAGCAGTGGTCTCCACCTACCACTTGGCCATGAAGTTCTCTACCCCGAGTGAGATTGAGGTCTTTAGAGGGAATCAGGAAGGGGCCAGGAAATGCTACGTGGAGGCGGTCAACAAAGTGTGCCGCAAGACCCCGGGGCCAGACGCCGTGGTGACCATCTTCAAGGTGGACGAGGTCGACACCCCTGATGGGGAGATCAAGCGTTTGAGCGACCTTGATCCCCAGATACCCGAGGAGGAAATCCGGGCACATCCCGTCGAGGACCTGGTCCCATATCAGTTGGACACCGAGTGCCCGGAAAGGACCCGGACGTCTGAGTAGAACTCGAGCACTTCCTCCGTGATCACAAGGATGTCTTTGCCTGGTCTCATGAGGATATGCCTGGGATCGACCCCGCGATGATGTGCCATCAGTTGTGCGTGAACCCAAAACACAAACCGGTGGTTCAGAAGAGGAGAGCCTTCAATCCGAAGAGATACGAGGCCATCAACGCATAGGTGAAGAAGCTGCTCACAGCAGGTTTCATCCGGGAAGTGACCTACCTAGAATGGTTGGCCAACGTAGTCCTGATCAAGAAATCTAACGGGAAATGGCGGGTCTGCATAGACTACACTGACCTGAACAAAGCTTGTCCCAAGGACTGCTTTCCCCTTCCTCGGATATACCAACTCGTGGATGCAACCGCAGGACATGAATTGCTCAGCTTCATGGATGCGTATTCGTGGTACAACCAGATCCCGCTGGGTAAGTTCGACCAGGCCAAAACGACGTTCACAACAGACCAAGGGCTCTACGGCTACCAGGTCATGACGTTTAGTCTCAAGAACGCTGGGGCGACCTACCAGCGGCTTATGAACAAGATGTTCGCCCTATTTATCGGGAGGTCCATGGAGGTGTATGTGGACGACATGTTGGTAAAGAGCCGATGCGCGAGCGACCACATCAAGGATCTCCAAGACTGTTTCAATACCCTGCGGCAGTACAGGATGAAGTTAAACCCTGCCAAGTGTGCATTCGGCGTGGAGTCGGGGAAGTTCCTCGGATTCATGGTGAACCACCAGGGCATCGAGGTCAACCCGGTCAAGTCACAAGTCGTCGTGGACTTGCAACCTTCGAGAACCATCAAAGAGGTCCAGAGATTGACCGAAATGGTAGCGGTCCTATCCCGGTTCATATCCAGATCCACCGACAAGTGTCTCTCATTCTTCCAAGTGCTCAAGGGCAAGGGCAAGATCAATTGGGATGACAAATGCGAAGATACCTTTGAGAGCCTGAAAGCGTATCTTAGGAGCCCACCACTGCTGTCGAAACCACTTTCCAGAGAAGTGTTGTACGTGTATCTAGTCATTTTGGCTTAATTCATAGGACTCCCCTGACCAGCTTCAGAGAGCTCGGAGAAAACGGCGGATGTGCCCGGGGAAGATGATCGAATTGCTCCCGACCAGAGCATCGAGAGATGGAAGTTGTTCGTGGATGGATCCTTCAACTCGGGGGGCTCCGGGGCAGGGCTAGTTCTTGTGAGCCCGGATCAATATAAGACCAGTCAGGCGCTCCGCTTTAACTTCAAGGCGTCCAACAATGAAGCGGAATATGAAGCGGTTATAGTCGGACTGGGATTAGCCCGGGAACTCGGGGTGGAAGACATCGAGGTTTTTAGCGACTCGATGCTCATCGTCAACCAGGTAACTGGGGAATTCCAAGCGAAGAAGGAGCGAATGTCTAAGTACTTGGGAAAAGTTAAGACCCTACTTTGCCAGTTCAAATGCCATGTAATAACCCGGATACCCCGTTCCGAGAACAACGAAGCGGATGCTCTTGCACGATTAGCCTCAAGAAACGACATGGACGGTCTTGTCTTATTCCCGATAGAGCGGCTTGACCAACCGAGTATCGAGCGGGAAGAGCAGGTCTGCTGCTCGGAGAAGCTGCGACATGGATGGATCCGATCGGCGAGTATCTTATGTTGATGTCGTAATTCGCCCCGACCACAAAATCCTATTTCTAAGAGTAACCGGGTCATGTGGAGGTGGAAATATCCATCCGCCTGAACCGGATACTGTTGACCCGACTTGATTCGACCAGAAGATTCTTCCCTGCTAACCGTGTTACCCGGCCAGAGTTTACCACCTCACCGAGGTCTGTCCTGTACCCGGGTTAGACAGTACCCGGAGATGACGCGGTTGCTCCAGACAGTCAGCCCGTAGCACGGGGTATCATGTGCATAACTAGTGGCGGCGTCTTAACACGACTCCCATACCGCGGCCTGACGCCTAACGCATAGCCAATTGCTGCACATCACATCCCCAACTTCCGCCACCTGCCCTCTATCACATCGCTAACTTCCATCACCTACCCCGACTGGGGCTATACCTATCGGTGCCAGTGGCGGCTCACCCTAGTGTCCCCTGATACCGGACCATGGACACGTGACACTGGTCCATTGGACCTATAGCTCATATGTGTCAGAAGCTTATTTACCCGCGGGGAATGCTAGTAGGTCGACCCGATTGGGTCACTCGAATGTCTAAGCCCACGGAGAACGCCTATAAATAGAGAATCAACCCACAAACTCAGGTATGGATATTTTTCCTTGCCAAAACTCTGCCTCTCCACTTGCTCACCAATACCCTTACTGACTTAAGCATCGGAGTGCCCGTGGCAGACACCCTACCGATGTCCCAATCACTTCAAGGTGCTTCCATTTTTGCAGGTGAACAGCAACAGAGTAGCCGTACAAGAACATCCTAGTCCGAGCAACCACATTGGGTGTTGTGCCGGAGATTTTCGACATCAACAATGTCCTTATTATTTAATGTTTTTGTACTTTCTTTTGTAATATGTAAATGTTATATTTATTATGGGTTTTGTGATTTTTGATGAGCCATTATCGTTTTTCCTGGAACTTTTTACACATGTAATTTTGTTATTGATACTTCTAAATACATTTTTTTGATTTGTAATGCATTGATTTGTTATAACTCTGTTATTCAGTGTAAGTTGTCCTGTTTTCATCTGATTTTTTCTAGATTTGACTATGTTATCTATATATAAAATATGTGATTTTTCTTTTCTTCTTCGAATTTTTTTTTCCTTTCAAATATCTCATTTACTATATTGTTATGTTATAAATAGAGTAGTCCTTTGCTTGCTATTTTATCCTTATTCTCAATTATTTTCACATTTTCTATACCTTATCGCCTACATCTTTCTTTTGTTCTCACCTAACATACTTCATTACCTTCTTTAAACTGAGTGCTCTGTTTTCATCCCTCTTTTATTACTACTTGAGACTATTTATTGCTTTCTGTGTTCTGTTCTGAAGCTCGGGTGCTTTTACTTATTAGTATATATGTCTTTTTCTTGCGGTTGATGATTGATTATTCATTTATATCTCTTACATGCTATTAATGATTGGTTTATTATGTTATGATGATTATGTTATATTTAATATAGTTAGGTTCTTTTGATTGATTATTTATGATTATTTAAGCTAGCATAATAATAATATTATAACTGAAATTCATAATAGTTTCCAGTTTTTAGCATTAATCTGTACAAAATATATTAGCTTTTACTGTTAATATCGTTGACTTTGTTAATTATTTTTTATTATGATGTGTTGTTATTAAAACAAAAATAATTATTTATTTGTTTTACAGGTTGTTTTTCTCTCCTTTTATATTAGTTACTTTTTTCTTTATAGCTATTGTTATATATATATATATATATATATATATTTTTTTTTTTCCTTTTTTTGCCTTTCTGGTAATCTTTATTAGTAATCTTTATTTTTCTTTTTAGTTTTTTTATATGGATTTAATCTTTTGGTTTGGTTGATGATTTTATATTCATTCTGGTAATTGTTTATCTGTTTTTTTAATAGTTTTATTACTTTAACTATTATTTTACTATGATTATTATTATAACTACTACTATTAATACATCTTATTATTATTATTACTTTCTTATTACTATATACTAAAGGGGCGCAAATAGTTACTTTTCTTTCTGCAGTATTTAGACATTTTTGTTCTTCATATTGTTATTATGTGTTATACTAAAAACATTTGAATTTTTTTTATTGTATTTTAGTTTTTATTTTTCTTACTAGTTTTTCTTTTCTGAACAGTTTAACATGTGTTTTTTTTTTCTTTGTATTTTCTTTTAATGAATAAAGAACTTTATTTTTTCCTTTTCTACCTTTATTTTTGAACGTTCTGTTTTCCTGCAAATATTTTTTCTTCTTTAAGTAACTAAAGTTTGTTATGATGATAATTATTTAAGTATAATGCATATACTAGATTTAGTATTTAGTTTGGTTTATGTTGATGAATTTCATATAAATGTTAACATGTGTTTAATAACTGTTAAATATAATTTGACACTTTTTATTGTTACTGTGAATGTTTGGGATTTGTATCATTTTTTATTTTACATAATTTATTCTTTTCACACCAAATAATTACACTCCTTTACTTTTGTCAAATTTTTACTTCCTCTATTGTTTTTTCCTTCGTTTCATTTCTTCTCTACATTTACAGTAAATATTTACTAATTTTTTTTTACATATATCCCCAAACATTCCACCTAGTAGCTAAAAATGATGTCGAAATATATTTGAGTTATTATTAACATGTTCTGCTAATAATAAAGAAAAACAGATTTGAGCTTCTATAAAACGTATCTCATATTAATAGCAATTAATTTTTGTATTTTAACATTTGCTATTAATATTGCTATAAATTGGTAAATATTCTATCTATATTTTTGTTTTCTTTTACTTTTGGATATTTAATCAAATTTCTCTTATAGTAACAGTATTGAATGTTAATTGTTTGTTTAATTTGGTATACATTTATGAATGTATTAAAAGTATATGTTTTTGTATGCCTTTTGTTATTATTATAAATGTTTCCTTGCTTTTTTTAATTTATGTATATTTTTTCTTTTTTCTTTTTTAAATTACTCAAGGGTTTTTTTCTTTTCCTGTTTACGTAGAAAGTTGAAATATTTAAATTTGTGATACCAATTTTTGTATGTATATATTTGTGAAATTTGAAATTGCTATAATTTTTATTGTATGATTTTATTAATTTTATGATACAATTATATAATGTAACATGACATTTTTACTTTGTACAAATTTAAATTTGGACATTATTGTGATTTAAAACATTTGCTGTTATTTTATATGTTTAAAATAGATTTCATATGTATATTAACTAACTAATTATATTAAATGTAAATATATATTTAACTATTCACGATGCAATTCATTATTAAAAAAAATGACAAAGAAAATAACTACTTAATTATCATGTATCTAAAAAATAAAAAATTGTATTAGTGAAATACATTATAAATATCGGTTACAAAAAAAAAATCGGAATAATTACGATTAAAATGTATTAGTTAATTACATTTGATATTGTATATAAGTATTTACTTACTCATCATTTAAACAACTATATATATAACCTTTTCTAATAAATCATAATACAAAAGGCAGAAAAAAAAAATTTTATTCATTATTCTTCACCATTGAAATTAAAAATAAATAAATAAAGTCTTATTTACATATAGAAAAAAAAAATTACATAGTTAAACTGTAATATTTTAAAAACAAAGCATTAATATACATTAAGTTATATATTAAAGATAAAACATGATACAAGAAACTTAAGTAAAAAACCTTTAAAAATATAACCGTTATAAATTTTTTCAGAGATAACAAGTATAAATATTTTTACTATTTTGATAAAATTTGATAATAAAAAATGAAAAATAGTTGTTATAATGAGATTATATTTTCCACATGTTATTTTAATATTATTACTAAGGATTTCATTATTTTAAATACATAATATTTTTTAATTTTATTGATTAACAGTCTCAATTGTCTTCCTCCTATTATTTTGTTATATTTAAATAAATTATTATATTTATTTATTATTTAATTTTTTTGAAATTTAATTCTATTAATCATTTCTAGTTTTTAGTTAAAATACGAATTTAATATCCGTGCATTGCACGGTAAAAATGAGAAAAAAAATTTAAAAAACAAAGTATAAAGATAAATAATATACATTAAAAGCAGTCGATTAAGATAGACAATATAATTATAATAAGTTTGAGAATTTAGTTTGTTTTATATTAGTATATATATATATATATATATATATTTATATATATTCATACACAGATAAAGCTTCAGAATATGGAATTTTTTTCGTCGATTAAACTGCTATCACTCATGTTTAATTTTCTTTATTTTCTCCTCTGATATGTCATAATAATAATATATATATGTATATATATAAATTAGTAAGTTGATTTGTCTAGCTGAAATATAAATTAAAATAATTTTTATATGTAGTTATGTGTAAAAGATAATATTACCTAGTCTCATTTCATTTTTTTGATGAGTGATTTGAGGACACATATTGAACTTGTGATGGAGGAGGTTGATGCTGAGGACTGAAATAATAATACATATAATTATATGATAATTAATGATATATAAATGTATATGTTAAGTGAGAAAATTTAAAAATTGAAGATAAAATACAAATAGTAATGCACATTGATTCTACTTCTTCAATGATAGGTTCGTTGAAAGTAATCTGTCTTTTTGCTGTTTTCTTGCTTCCTAACTGTGGTATTTCTGGGTCAAAGGAGATTAATGATGGTATAATTTCTTTGGAAGGTTCAGCTGTTGGTGCAGGTAATAACATTGGTTGGACATCATCATCAAAGGATTTTGCAATGACTGCATCAATGAAAGGACCTCTAAGACGAAATTAGATGACAAATATTTTTGATATGCCTTTCAATTAGTTGAGGATAGGAGGAATAATGTTTAGATCAGTGTATCCCTTTTGGATTGTCATTATAGAGCAATGTTTATTTATTAATGAATGCACAGTTTTGCCGAACATGACAATGTTCATTCCTCCAGTGTCGTCTTCAATTCGTACATTGATTTTGTACCTGTTGGAAATATTTAAAATTTATTTTATTTTTAATTATTTTAATATTTATATATAGTTATTTTTTTACGATAAAGGCAAAAAATATTACCAAGTGATTGGCATTGTAGTTAAATATCCATGAGTATCACACCACCATGAAGTTCCTAATTGTTTTATTTGTCCGTAACATCTTGTATAGGCATTGTAGAAGCAACATTGACGAGCATCAAGTTCAGTAAAGCTCACTTTAACAGTGAATTTTGTATCCTGTTGGATAGATAAATAATGTTTATTTAATTATATTTTGTAGTTTATATATGATAAGTAAATATTTACATAATTTTGACATGGATCTATAGTTTGAAGTTTTGTGATCATAGTTCGGTTCATAGTTTTTTGTTCCTCTAATGACAATGATTTTTTTTGTTGATCCAGCATAAAAATCAATATCTTGAATGGAATGGTTGAATCTATAGAAAATTAATATATCAAGTAAAGTTAGTTTTTTTTTTAAAAAATTGATAAATTTAGATAATTGTAATAATTTATGAGTAAATATTTGTAATACCTTTTTTTTTTTTATTTTTTTGGTTCAGCAATGTCCAGATCAAGATAGTATGAAGTACTAGCAGTGCTTGTAACATAAAGTCCACATGTATATGTATAATAATAATAATTAATGATTAATAATTTAATTTTTTTTTTGTTTAAGAAAGGAAAAAATTGTCTTTAGTCGTTGTATATATACTTACCTATATATTGTTTAGCTAATATTATTGTAAATATTATTACAACTGGTTCAGGCATTGTTTGAATTGCATTTTCATAAAAGTTTTCTCCAGTTTCTCCCTAAAGAGTGACATTAAGTGTTTCTTCTCTGTTGAATATAATAAATTTAAATAAACAATTTATTAATAATAAATTGTGAAATTTTTGTAAGCATATTTTTAATAATATATTATTTATAATTATCTGATATTTTGAATAACTAAACTTTACCTTTTTACCAGTTTATCATTCACAGTAGATTCTTCTATACCTTTGATAGATTTGAGACGACCAATCACATCTAACACAATATAACAAATAAGAAGTTATTATTTATTAATTTGAACAGGATTAATCTATTAATTGTAAACTAACAAATATGAATATATACATAATTTACCTGACAGAAGATCGTTGATGTCGACTTTTGATATTAGTTGATCAAACTCCACAAAATTAAATTTGTGTTATGGTATTTCTGGTATATCTTCTTCAACGTATTTGAAAACTGTGCATCTTACGAATTGCAACATTGCTACATGAAGAATAATTTTATATCTTTGTTTGTTGTTGGTGATGAAAAAGTTGATGATTTCATATATATTGCTTACTTGTATTTTACTTGTTATGAATTCAGCATCTTTTGCACGAATGAAACCGTATATTGCTTTCTTGTAAAAAAAATACATATTCATATATTATTATTATTATTATATTAAATAATAACTTGAGATGCATTTTACTAATAATATAATATTTATAAAAATAAATTAAATTATATGTTTGTCAACTAATAAGCAGTTAAAGCTTATTAAACGACCAGTTTTAAAATCAGTAAGCACATATAGTCTGATGTGTTTCTCCTGGCTTCAGTACTCGTAATGGGTTGAACATTTTCTATAAATAGTGAAAATATATGCGTAAATATATTTAATAGTTTATAAAAAGAAGTTAAATTTTAAAGACTGCAAATATTGTTTTGTAGTAAAATAAATTAATATATGAATTCATTATTATTATTATTATTATTATTATTATTTCATAAAAGATTATTATCTTTGAAAACTATTGTGTATAATTTTTTTGTAAACAATGTTTTTGATATGATTTTGATATTTGTTAATTGAAATATGTATTAAAATATGTAAACTTTTTTGTGAAGTTACTCTAGATAAAACAACATATAATTGTCTATGGCTAAAAATTTCATCTTCTAAATATAGTCCAACTTTATTTAGAGATTGAACTTGACTTTTTTTATTGTCATTGCATAACAAATTTTTAAAGAAAATTGTTGTATTTTTAAAACAAAAGGTCATTTAGATTCATTAATTGTTATTTCTATTCTAGGTATATAAATTTTTTCATTTATATCATTAGAATTAATAATGCGTCCTTTAATAATTTTATTTGTTAATTGTGTAATAATTAATCTGGTACCATTGCGTAAACCCATTGATTGATAAAGATTTCGCATTAACATAGTAGGAATTCCAATTTTGAGTTTTAATTCGTATGTAGGTAGACCATTAAAGTTAAGAGTGTGCAAAAATTCAGGAGGATATAAAAGATTAAATTTTTCGAGATTTTCAGATGATGAAAAAATAGTGTCACAACCATAATAAATTTTTGTTTCTGTACATACTAAAGATAATATATATTTATTTATTTTATCAGTTGTTTTATTTTTAAGTCTAATAATCGCACGTTGTTTTAAATAATTAATATTTTAAAAATTATTATAGAAATTATCATAAATTATGGTAGAAATATATTCAATAAAATTAATATTATATTATATTAAATATTTTTCAGGTATTTTAATTCAAGTAACTTCTTCGTTTCTAGATCTTTTGTTCCATTCGCTGTTCCATTACCAACATTTAAAATCCATTCTGAGAAGTTAGAATTTCTATTTGTTCTTCGATACAGTTATTTTAATCGCATGTTTTCCTTTAAAGTAAGTATACGAAAATATGGCCAAAGATAAGAATTGTTTATAGTTACATAAATAATATTTTCTTTTGTACTATTTGGGGCAACATGTAATATTTGTCTAAAGTCACTACCTAATATAATTGTCATTCCTCCAAAAGGACGATCAAAATTATTTTTTAAGTCTTGCATTGTTTTATCCAAAACTTCAAAACAATATTTATTAGTCATATGTGCTTCATTCCATAAAATCATTATGATTTTTCTATTAATTTTGCTAATTGAGTAGATTTTTTAATTTGACAAATTGAGAATTCATCAATTGAAAGAAATGTATAAAATCTTGAATGTGCAGTTTGACCTTTTGATAACAATAATAATGCTATTTCAGATAATGTTATAGCTAATATAATTTCACCATTTGATATAATTTTGCTAATAATAGCATTCTATAAGTATGTTTTTACTGTACCACCATAACTATATATGAAAAACAAATTATCGTATTTATTTTTAATTGCTTTTAAAATTTCGTTATAAATAAAATATTGTTATTGGTTTAAATTTTGTACTAAATTAATATTTTCTTCTTTTAATTTATATATATCATAATTAAGTTATTCTCTTAAAAGATTATTATTTAAATCCTCAATTAATGATCCAGCAGGAAGTGAAAGGTTATAATGTGATAAAGAAGATGAATTTAAATTTAGTAATTTTTCTAAGTCATATAATACGAAATTATATAATTCGTTTTCAGGAATTTTAAAATTTAGATTATTAAATAATAGTCTTATTTTGTATAAAATATCTTCACACATTAGTTTCTAATGTTTTGAAAAAATTAATTGGGTCAGAAATATTACAAAATAATAATATAATGGTCAAAAGTTGACGAAATTGAGCATATGTTAACCAAAATGATGCTTTTTCTATTGATTTATCACATTCTTTATCATCTCCTAGTAAACCCAATACATAGCAAGCTGTTTGATTAGTAGGATAAACAATATTATTCATTCGAAGTGATTCATAATTTGTTACACCTTTTGATGATTCAATAATAATTTTAAGTACTATAATTCATCGGAACTTGGATGAATATAAAATGTTCTTCCTATAGTATAATCATTTTGTCGATAAGTCTAAATTTTATTTTTATTATTCCAGACCCATTTTATTGGAAATTCTATTTAAATAAGTTGTTGAGCATCTTTATTAGTTTTACTAATTTTCATTCATTTTATTAATGTTGTTTTTTGAATTTGTGGTTGACGTATTATATTTTGGAGTTGTTGATTTTTATTAAATGTTATGTTTTGCATATTTGGTGAATGAATAGAAAGTCGTTGAATAGCTGGATTTCTATGTTGGATTGAATATTCAAATATTCTCCAAATTGCTTCATAAGGTGTGATATATCAACAGTTAAGATAAAATTTTATTTCATCAATTTCTTTGTAACTTGTTTTTTTCATTATTTTCAGTAATAACATTATCTTCAATAACAGCTCGTATTCTATCTTGACCTTTTGTTAAATATTTTAATAGATATTTAATAAGTATAAATTGAAAACATATTTCAACATTGATATGAGCACTATATTTTAGACATAAAGTTCGATTATATGGAATAATATACCTATTATCAAGTTTAATACATTTTTTCATAACATTAAATTTTGTGTCTATACGACGATAAAGAACAAAAACATTTTATTCTATAGTTGTTTCATTTTTTATTTGTTTTGGAAATTTTTTGGAACATTTAGAATTTTTCATACATGGTGCATTTGTTTTTGCATATCCACATGGTCCGTGTATTATATATTCAGTTATAATTTTATAACCCAAAAGATCTTTTATTGGATCTGGAATTTCAACAGAAATAAATTTGTCTATTTGTGTATGATCATTGTATTTATGCTCATGATATAACCAAAATAACATATGGCAATGAGGTAAACCACGTTTTTGAAATTTCACTACGTATAGATCTAAAAGGAAAAAAAAGAAAAATAACAGAAAAATAACAAAAAAAGAAAAACATAAAGATAATAATAATGTTAGTTTTTTTTTAATATGTTGTAATAAAATATTATAATAACAATTAATAGTTTATTTTTGTATTATATAAAATAAACAGACTCACATGCTATTATAGTTCTAAAAATATCATCTAACTTTATTGTATTTAACAAATGGTCTAATTTTATTTTAAATATTCTACTTATAATATATGGTTTGTCTTCAGATTTTTGTTCTGGAATTATAGTTAGACTTTTTTTGATTTCTGGTCATTTGAGATTACATGTAAATGTTAAAAATATATCAAGATTTCTACAATATATACAAATTGTCATTGCATCTTGATAATTTTGAATCATATATCTTAGACTTCTTATATAAGATGATGATAAATAATTCTTTTCTCGATTGCTTCAGCGTCTGTATCACCTCTAATTATAGCATCTTGAATACCTTTGTAAATTTCAGATCTTAAATTATTTTGATTTTGTCTAACATAATCTAAACGATATTCTTCAATAAAAACATAACTGTCTAAAATATATTGTTGAAAAAGCCGTCCATCTCTAAATAATATATTTCCTTGATGTAATCGTTGTTAAAGTTGAAAAGCATAAAATGATCTTATTGATATTTGATTTATACATGGTTGTTTACCGTTAAAACTTGGATTCTATTCTATATCAATTTTATATCCATCTTCTCTATTAGGAAATAACAATGGATACTGTAATGCCATTTAAGATTGATGAAATTTATTGATTATTTGTAATTCTCCAGTTTGATTATGAATGATAATATCTTTACTTTTCTCATACAAACCAAAATCTCCAACAATTAAACTACATATATCTGTTGAAGTTGGAAGATCATATTGTACACTATCTCCTTGTCGTCTTCCAATCAATCTTAGTTTCATTGATGGTATTTGAATATTTCTATAAGTATCTCTGACACTCCTAAAAAATTGAACTAATTTGTTTGTTTCATCCAGCATTATGAATAGTTTTTGAACAATAATATCATTTAAATTATTTAAATCATTATTATTTGAAAATATTGTTATTTGATTTTGAATTTCATTTTCTGTATCATAAATATATAACTGTGCAAATCTTAGAGGATTATTATTGATTGGAAGTAAAGATCCAATTAGATGATGTATTTGTCCACTAATTTTGAAAGTATATGGTGCTGACGAATTGCTAATATATGATTAAATATTTGCTATACCATTTACTTGTACAAGATAATTATATATTCCTATACCATTCACTTGTATTATCCAAGTTAGATCCAACTAAACCTAACCTTTCCAGTATTAGTTTTAGTTTATGTTCTCCACCAATTGATGACCAGTCAATCAATAGAGATTAAACACGCAACACACTTCAATAAATAAGATGAAAAATTACTAAGCATTTAACACAACAAACAAATCTTCAATACAACCTCGGTTCCATCAATAATCCTAGCCAAAGAGATTAGTTCATACTCAGTTCAACGAAATTAAAAATAACAAACACAACCAATGGATTCATGATTCACAGAAAGAAAAACAAGAAAATCCAAAGGAATTAGGAAAACTGAAATCAGAAAAATTAGGAGTTGAGCGTGCTTGATATAGTGTGTTCCTCCTGTCCAGCCAATAGTCCAAGGTTGGATTTGACTGCTCGCCTCTAAAATTTCAGATCTCTGCCTCGTGCACCTTTCTTTCTTTCTGTTTTTCTCGCAGCTTCCCCTTTTCACAATTGGTGCGTCTCTGCCTCCTCCTTTGTACAATTCTTTTCTTAACATTTTATACTAGGGTAAGTTGAGGTACCCTAGGCACACGTGTCCCTCTAAAATTTAAGGCTAGTGACACCATAAATACAGCTGTCTGATTCTTATAAAATAGGCAAGTGGACCAGCTACTAGCTGTAAGGAGATAATTGCGTCAGCTTGCACGTTAAATTTGTTTCTTCACTGCTGCAGCATTGCTGTAACATTGGTGTAGCATCGGTTGTCTTCCAGCTTTCCATTTCATTGTCTCCTCCTTTCCAGTGGCCTTCACCTATTCTTCACTTTGAGTTCCTGAAAGGCAAAGCACTGAATTAAATTTGAAACCAAATTCATGTTTAAAGCTAAAATTATCCACAACTATCTACCCTTTTCAGCTAAAGAAAAACTACATAATATTATGTAAAATACTAAAAACTGAGGCATATTATCTTGAGATATCAACAACTACTAAGCTCAAAAGCATAATAAATAACTCTATTTCATAGAGTTATCACACCCCCAAACTTGAGTCATTGCTCGTCCTCGAGTAATGCCATAATTAACACAAAAAGAAACACACAAAAAGACTCAAAACACAAAACATAAAAAATCAGTCTGGTTGCTTACAAGTTGATTCTCCATCCTCAAAAGTGCTTCTTAATTCCTAGCTCATTTTCAAAATCAACACTCATTAAATATCAGCTCTACCCTTTATGAGCTCACTCCCAAATGAGATTCCTCTAAAGATGTGTGTGTGAGACTATAGCTAAGCATCTTTAAATCACTCGGGTCACTTAAACCACGATCACTGAACCTGGTTAGTGATTTAATAGGCTGACTGCATAGCTCCCTCTCCACTAGTATCTGTTTACCAAACACCTAGGGTTAGATATGTTCCACTGATTACTGCTTAGGGCATTGTACTGGGTGTATGTATTTGTGATGTTTTTTTTTAATTTATTTTTATTTATTTTTTACAATGTCATTGTTACCTTTTTATGCAAATGCCAACATTGATGATGAAGATATCCGGTTGCTCATTAATGTCATAGTTTAGATTTACTATAGCATACTCATATTCTGAATCGCTGTTTGACACAAAAGTACACATGGGGCTCATATTACTCCTGGTTACTAGGCGGCTCCGAATAGTGGAGTTCTTTATTCATAAAAGCTTTTTATTTTATTTTATTTTATTTATTTTACATAACACACCTTCGAACATCAATCCCTTTCAAGATATCATTACTTTTAATACACATCACTTAACACCAGAAATGGTTCCCTAAAGTTTCGCCTCGAAGGTTTCACACAACCAGTTCTCAAATCCCAAAGTCTCATAGTGATTTGAAGTTTCATAGGCTTTCCATAAGAAAAACAAAGCTATAGTCTAATGTGCATCATTACGAGTAATCTCATTCAAGGAGCGAACAAACAATAACCATAATAAATACTCAACTCATGCCAATTCATTCCATAATCTTAAAATTTCAAAACACTACTACTCTTTATTGAATTTCCTCAAACCAACTTTGCTATAGCAAAACCAGAGCATTTATTTCACACACAATCAAAACATTGCACTCAATTTTTTTTTTATATTTATATTTATCAAATCAAACCATCAAAATAAACAAACAATGAAAAACAAATCAAAACCATAACTACTAAACAGCACCCCACTATATCAAACCAAGACACAAAAACAAAACAAAACCACAAATATAAAGAAGCACCACACCATAACAAACCAAAACACACCTGCACACTCCCAAACTTAAACGAGGCAGTGTCCTCACTGGTTGAGAACAACACACGAATAGACAAAATAAAAGAAATCAAAACAAAGCAAGAAGAAAGCAAAGTTCAGAACGCCCTGTGGAAATGGGAAGGTGGCTTGGCCACTTAGTCGCCCTCGTTGTCCTCTTTGGCATCTTCTGAATTCTCTTCAGCAACAATTGGCTCCAGCACACTCTTCGGGAACTCGGGAAATGGAAATACAGGCTTTGTGAAGTTCTTTTGCAAGGATTTCTTCAAAGCAGAATCCCGTTGTTTGGCATAAGTCCAATATTGCTGCTATTGTGCATGCATTTGCTGTAGCATTTCCATGGTTTGATACTGCTGAGCCTCTGTTAGGCTCATGCGTTGCTCCAGCATTTTTAGTGATTTGGTCAGTTCGGCATGGATAGGTCCTCTGCTACTCGATGCTGCAGCATTGTGGCTAGTGGTGGCTTGTGGGGCTGGGCCTTGCTCTTCTTCATCATTGGGGGATGGTTTTTGATTCCCTCTGAACATCTTGATGTGCACTATCCGTGCTATAGCAATGGCGGTGATGGCACTTTTTGACGATAACCTCTCCTCAGTGTCAAACACCGGTACCCCAATACTAAAGCATAAGCCAGTGATGAGGAATGGGAACCATAAACTACCACCCTGCTTGCTTGCACAAGTACAAAGTTCTTAATAAATAATTTTACCCACATCGATGGGGCGGCCGGAGATAATGGAATCCAACAGCAACACTCAATCTTTGGACACTGTCTGACTATGCGTGGATGGCATTAAATGAGTTTTTAGTAAGTGATACCATACCTTGCATTATGGTGTAAGATTGTTCCGCAGAATTGTCAGTGCTCCTCGGGTGGAAACATTCCAGGTAGTGCCCTCAACACAAACGTTTTCGAGAATAGATTCCAGCCATGATGCTTTTGCATTTGCGGTGAACTCCGTATGCAAATCGTCAGCCTCCTCTATACCGTAGAACTGATTAATAGTGTCCTTATCGATTAGCACCTGCACACCAAGCACATACACCGTATTCTACCCTTCTCCTGTGAAATGGGTGTAAAATTCTCTGACTAGGGGTACCACAGCAGTAGTGGGATGGGAGCAAAACTACCGCCACTGGTGCTTGGCAATTACCGAGTGGATGAATTCATCATACCCCATAGTAGGGGTGTCTTGCAGCAGAATCCCTTTTTCAAGGCAGAAAGACCGTTCAGAAGTGAATTTCTCATACCTATCTTCGGCCTCTTCGGATTGGAATGTGCGATAGCTGGTGGTTGTATCCCATGGTTTCCATCCAGACTGCTTGTGGGAAACTTTTTTTGTGCGTGGCACTTTGGCACAGAGGGATGATGGTTACCCCCAAAAATAGGAGAGACCCAGAGGTGTAGGAAGATTGGGACTTAAATTTCTGATGGAATTTTTTTTTAAAGGATGAATGGGCATGGTGACTGGCGTGGTTTAGGCACTGTGAGTGGGAGATGAGGATGGTGTGGGTTGGGCATGGTGAATGGCATAGAGTATTTTGTTTTTCGACAATGGAAAAGAGGGAGAGAGCGTAATTTTTCGAAGAGGAAGAGGAAGAGGAGTTCTTTGTGGTTGACGGCGCAGAGGATGAGTGGGGTATGGTAGGGTTCCTTTTTGAATAAAATAAAAAGAGAAAATGACTCTTTTTTTTTTTTTTTTTTTTAACACCTAAGATTCTTGCTGAGTCTTTTCTGAATTCTCATTGTGGCTCGAATTATTGCTGCAGCATTTCTTTATGATATATAAGTTTGCTACAGTAAAACCACCAGAGTGCCGCCTATGTCATGTGAATCCAGTTTCTCTTTTCTGCTACCACAATCACTGTACCACACCAAAATTTCTCAGAATTCAGAGCATAACAGGAAATAAACAAGAAATCAACAGAAAACAAATCGAAAGTAATTTCAAAAATAGAAGTATAAGGTTGCCTTTCTTAAGCGCTTGTTTTAGAGTCTTCAGCCTGACAGT